>BBSZ01009805.1:0-29515 GCA_000981365.1 Subanguina moxae
AAAGGTATGGTAACTGCCTTTGTACATAGTGACTGCCGGATTTGGTCTCAGAGTTAGCCATTTGATAAAAAAGCTCTGGCTGTTTTAGTTAATATTTGAGCAATTTTTAAAAGAACATACCGCTTCCTTGGTGTAGCTATTAAAGTTGCATTTTTGGAGGCAAGCGTCTGGCAGACCACGGTCTTCACAGCACTCAAAGAACATTTGGTTGGGATCCTACAGATATATATGATTTTTTGCAGTCTCATTCAAATAAAATGAAATGGCCTACTCTTGGACCACTTTTTTCTGCCGACAAGAGTTTAGATTGTTTACGACTCAACCGAGACGGTTTTGAGCCAAACAGTTCCACACCATTGGCCCCAGCTGTTTCGCTATTGACAGCTAGTGTGTTGGAACCATGAGCCCGAACCCTTTTACGGGCACAACCTGGAAAAATTTTCATTAATTATATGTCAATTATTGGGTTGGCAAGTTATTATCCAGTGTTTTTAAAAGCGCTCATAAAAATAATAAATTTTATTTTTAAGCTAAAAATAAGTAGCAAAATTATCATTCAGACACATAATCACCATCTGCATCCACTATTCCTTCCCATTTCTCTGGAAAAAGATCAATTCCACGAGCAAAGAAGGCACGGTTTTCGGAAGCTATCCATTCCTTCACTGCAGCCACCAAATAATTGAAGTCGTCAAGCTTTTCACCTTCGAGAAAATTCTTTAAAGAGCGGTTGATATGGTAGTCTGTTGCGGCAACATCTGGGCTGTAGGGAGCATGTTCAAGCAGCTCCCAGCCTTTGTGGTCGATGGCTCCGGTGACATCCGGTGAGAGGGCATTGTCCTGGTGGAAGATGATTTGTTCTGCTTTCGTAGACGTTTGAGTGCTATGGCCTCTTCGAGTCGCTCCAATTGTGCTTCATACACACCGGCATTGAGTGAATACGCTCTCTTGTCGTTGCACAACATGACACCAAATAAACGACATTTAGCCGCGAATTTAAAAACGCTGGATAATAACTTGCCATCCCAATACTTGTTTTAGGAACGAAAAGCTTGCCATAGTGTCCACACTGGTATCCCTGCTGGCATCCTCCTCCACAAGAGACTGGAGGTGGACTAAACTTTTAATAGATTTAAATTAATATATTTAGTTTTACAGCAATACCTATAACAACCACCGCCGCCACCACAAACACCTGAGCCAATGCACTAAATGACGAAAAAGTCAAAAAGCTCGAAAACTGACAAAGTTTTTAGGAAAACCATTAATATTTCCTAATTATCCTCTGGAACTGTATTGTAGCTCCGATTTTTTAAATTTTATTCCTATAGAGAGAGAGTTGCTTATGAGTGGTTGAAAAACTCTTCAAAAAATTGGAACGGGAGATGTATACTGCACCAAAGCCAAAAAATTGTTTTTATGAAGGTCAAGAAGATCACCAACCCCATTCACACATTCCGGGACACAAAGAAGACAAAAGACTAAAAATAAAAATAGGTTGCTCTGGTACTTGCTCATTGAGTATCGCGTCTGCCACCAACAAAAATCTAAAACCAAAATATTTGGATCGAGAAAATTCGACAGCAAAACATAAAGTATTTCAGCTAACAAATATCACCACAATAAACAGCCATCAAACCCTTTTATACTGCAATTAAAAGCCTGCTCCTCCTACCTCTTTTCCATAATGGCGTTTTTCAAGCGATGGGGATGCATATATATGCAAAGCGAATCCGATTTACTGAGAAAGCTTTGTGAAGAATAAAGCAACAATGCTTTTTTCTCCAGATCCTCTCCTTGACTCACCAAAAACTGGTTCCTGCAAATGCCAATCCTCTGTCAAATTGCTTCTTTAACTCAAAATATGACGAATAAAAGTGGCAAAAAAAGTTTGTTCAGACAGCCGATGGTTTTTTGGTGGAAAAATGGTTTTTTCAAATGTATACATAAGCAAATGTTTTGTTGGTCTTGCAGTTTCACATTTGCTTTGATCCATTGGAGGCTGTGAAGAGCATAGACTATTCAACCAGTGTTTGACCATCCGGTTGTTGTGGTCTGTCTCCCACAGACAAACTGAGATTTAATGTGTCACAATTCATGTAAAATTGGTTCTGGCTTTTACTAGGACCGGTTCAGCGAAATACGTCAACATGAGGCGACTCTAATCTCAGCTTTGTATTTGGCTTTCATTTAAAACAGATTTATGAGGCTTGCCACCGCAGAAGAGAACCCTCCTTCTTTTATATAATGGAGCAAACTCATCCTCCCTTTCTTCCAAGCAGTTTGACTTCGATGAGGGTGTGTTTTGGATGACAATTGAAAATAAATCTAGCTCTGTTTGGAAAGAAAAGTGAAAAGAAGTCAAAAATTAGTGAGAATAACTTTTTCTTGTTTTTTAGCGTATTAGAAATGCTAAAACAGCAACAGGAGACCAAGGCAAAAAACTTCCTGCTTGTAAAATAGGGTCCAACTTTTTGATAGCCTTGTTCACAGGGTGTACGCTGGTTCACGGCTAACCTACGCTGGCCTGCTCTAAGCCTAAGACTTAGCTGTATTTACTTTACGTATAGATTAACCACCTCATTAGTAGGTAAACTAATTACATTACTAATTAAGTTAGGGCCTGTAAATCATCCTACAACAACAACAACTCAAAAATAAATTTTCCTTGGGACAAATAAGAAAGTATTTAACATAGATTTGATTAATGGAGAGTACTGCATATAGAAAACAGTCTGTTATTAACCATAACTACATTCAAATGGTTTTTTGGGTAAAAAGTGTAGCGAGTTGTACGTCAGACTATCCTTCATCGTTAAGGCAATCATAATCCTTGCATTAGCCTGATGCTATTGTGTTTCCCGGTGCAATCCACTCCTTAATAACAGACAAAAGTGTTTCAGGTCCTCTAAGCTAAAAAATGAAACATAAACATAGTTTTTTGTTGCAGGGCCCACTGCAGAAGCCCATGCATTTTTGTGTTTCTAGATGTGCAAAGCTGCTATTTGAGGCGTTCTAGAAGTAGCCAGTAAAGAGCACAGCAGTATTAGGTCTTTGCTTCTCTGCATTGTCCAAATAAGGCCAGTCAAAGCTTCCCGAATTCTAGAGAGAGTGCATCATCCATACTTGTTGCCTCGCCAGTGCTAGAGCCCTAGCTGTTGCATGCCTCTCTCGTTATTTTCTGTTCCTCGTTTCTCCTTTTATAACGCTTCTATGTGGCCCTTTCCAAAAGACATACTATTTTTGACATACGACTTACACCATTGTTTTTATTGGTTTGGATCTTATTAAACCAATAATTTATTTAATAAAAATATATTATTGATTAGTTTTGTAGAGTTAAAGCTTGTTCAGCAGCAAACTTCCATTAATGCCAGTGGAAACAAGCGAGACTCTTCTTCTTTTGGCCATTTCTGCCCTTCTTTTTAATTCTTTTAGAAAAATCGAAGTTGCAGAAGTTCTTTGTTTTATTTTAGAAGAAGTAGTAGCAAAGTGCTAGAGAAACTTTTTTATACTTGTTATAAAAAACTAGGAATTTGGAATTGACTGTCGAATTTAATTGGTGTCAGTTGGCATGTTAATTGACAGTCAATTGACAAAAACTCAAAGAATCTAGTTTTTTTCTTCGTTCTTATCACGTCTTAATAAAATTTGTAACAGAAAAACGCATTCAACACACTCAAGCCAGCTTTCTTGAGATTGGGATGTTGCAGAGTAACTAAGTCATTTCTGTCAAAAGCGTGTACGAGAAGGAGGCTTTCAACCACGTCAGTGATCTATCGTCTTGACGGCGTCCCATGCATAAGGCCTTATGGTCTTCGGACAAAATATTTGTTTTGCCTAGCCACTGGTGACTAAGTCACTACTGGAAAAGTAAGTTGCCTCTATCCCATCACAAAAACTAAACCAGAATGGCAGCACTACATTATATATAGTTTTTAATTGACTAGCTTTTGTTATCGCTTTTCGAATATCGGATTCTTGGAAATCCTGCTGTTCAAAAGATTGTTTAATAGCTGATTTTTTCTCCATGTCTCAATTACTACTTATGAAAATTTCTAAATTTGACAAATATATCTTTAAAAAAGCCCAATTTATCATTAATGTTTTCAGGAAAATCAACAACTATAGCAAAATGATAATACTAACCAGCTAGCTGCATACTTTCTGACAGCTATGGCGGTTTTTGCATCCCACCAGTACTTCTTATTGTTCTTTCTAATTAAATACGTCTATGCTGTCAAAGAACAGACAAAATGGGATGTTCAGCAAAATTCAGAAGAGTGGATGAACAGGTTTTCAACCCAATTTGTCAAAACATTTGCTCAATACACTCGTCTAGATATTCTGACTGATGTGAGTAAGACGTATAAAATTCTTCTTCCGATCAAAAATATTTAAGGAATTTTCAAATAAAACAGCAGAGCCGATATTTGAGAAGACTTCTACAACCTTGTTAGAGAGTGTAAATAATGTGAAGCAAGGAATGCTGGACTACTTTGACGAGAAAATTCACGCTCTTAGGGTTTTTTTTAAACATCTATACATCTATACACCTTTTCTATTTTTTGCAGAGTTTGGTCAACTCAGCCGAAGAGGCTCTTCGAAAAGGAGATTCAGATCAACTCAATGTAACTTCTAGATTAAAAATTATGCTGTTTTAGTTATCCAAAATATTCCCAAATATGCCCGATATATTTTTTATGGTTTAAACGCTCTTTCTTTATATATACATTTTCTCCAACCAGTAATGATACTAATCCATGTAAATTTTTAAGTCGGATGAAGACTGTGCTAGCTATACAAAACAGATGAATGCATCCAATGTTTATGGATACTCCCAAAAATCTAGCTTAAGAAAGGGTATTTCTTCTGCTGTGCACATTACACTTGATGCCTACAAATGTGGTCTGTATTTTTTAATTGTTACAATCAAATAAAATTTTTTAATGGCATATCTTTAAGACCCTCAAGTAATGCAAGATTTTGACTGGACAGAGAGTCAGCAGCTGGAAGCCAGTTTTAAAGACAACTACAAGAAAGACCCCAATATAAGACAGTACATTGGCACCTACAGTGGCTTGACAAGAATATATCCTGGTTTCCGCTGGGATCTAGACCCTACATACGCTGTTGATCTCTTTGACCCTCGTTATAGACCCTGGTTTGTAGTGGCTGAGACAGCTCCACGAGACATTATCTTCTTGGTTGACTAGTAAAATTTATTTTTTAATCATATAGTCTTTCATGCATTCTAACATGTGTAGTTTCTAATGTCCTCAGTAAGTATGTTTTTACAGCAGTGGGAGTGCCAAAGGACAAAACATTCATTTAACAAAAATGACAATCATGCACATTTTGTCTACTTTGACTCCCAATGACTACTTCACTGGCATTTGGTAATCAATTCCATATAAAACATCGGACAATTGCATCCACCCGATATATATATACTAAAATTTTTAGGTACAACAGCAAAAAAGAGTTCGTTTTGTCCGAATGTTGCTCCACAAATTTTCTTCCAGCCACATCACGGAATAAACGAGTATTTATTCTATTTATTATTAAATGTTAAATATTTATATATAAAATCTTTTAAGCTTTTCAAACGCTATTTGGACAAAATTGAGGAAAAAGATCAAGCTTTCCTGCCAACAGCACTTAACTTTAGCTTTACACAATTCCTTGCTATGAACCAGGTTTTTCTTGTCAATTAAAATATCCATATTTACACATTTATCCTCCCAGAGAAAAGAGAATGATCCCATGTCCAAGTCAAAGTCGAGTGGTGGTCACAAACTAATCATGTTGTTTACTGACGGCATAGAGTTTTGGCCCACTGAGGAGATCAGAGAGTTTCAAAATCAGCACCCTAATGACATTGTAGTCCTAAAAGGTTCAAAAATCAAATATTTTTGTGTAACTTTAGATAAGAGTATTTGGATATTCCATGGGTCGTGGAACCGGCACACAAGCGGCACTTGAATGGTTAGGTTTTAAAGGGGCTTGTCTGTTGCTTATGAGAATATTTTTACTTTTTTAATATTTTTCTCTCATTTCGCAATTACCCATCCTCTCTATATAATCATTTCCTTTCAAAAGTCTTTTTCGTGTTTTGCTAGCCCATGGCTGAAAGTCAGAACAAAAGAAAACATTGCCGAAGGTCAGAGCTAGAAGATGACAGCAAAGACGGAAGAGAATTATTTATTCTGCAAGAAGACTGTAACTAATGCACTCGTTAAGCTTTTCACTGGATATTTGCATACGTACATATTCTCTGCACCATTCTTTGAAGCCCTTTTTCATGTGGTATCTCAAGAAATTGTTCATCCCAAATTCTGTTGTATACGGTAGTTGTATGCAGCTGTGTATGACTTTTGGGCGCAAATCTCACGTGGCTTTACAGTCAAACCTCAATAACTGGTCTCTCTGAGACCGGTTTCTTTGAGTGCCCAGTTAGAGATGCTTGACTAGCAACTTCATCTTGTTTATTAATGCAGGATTTCTTGCATGACCAACGCTGGTGGCTATGAAATAGTAGATTCCATCTCAGATGTGAGGAGAAAATCTCGAGGCTATTTGACCAAACTCTCAGAAATACTTGCCTTTGCTTACCGCCAAAAATCCACTGCAGACCGCCCAATTAGCTGGTATTTCAAGATTCAATTAGATTTTTATTTAACAATATAACGATACACTTGCAGGTCCATACCATATATGGATGCCCAAAAGAGGGGTGCTACAATCACTCTTTCCATGCCCATACTAAGTACAGGCGAGCGACCCGGATTTGCAGGGATTGCGGCTATTGATTTCAATTTTGATAAGCTAAAATCTGTGCTACAACACTTTGAAGGTTCCTCTGGCAATACTTATGCTTTTATAATAGACAATAATGGTATTGTCTACTACCATCCAGCAATGAAAATACCGGTATTAAATTATTAAAAAATTATTTTAAACATATGTGACGTCCTATTTTAGAAAAAAGAGGTTTATTTAATGAGGTGTTTTTGGTTATTTTACTAGCACTTTTGCAATTATTTGATTTCGTTGCAGAAAAACAGCATGCCATAAAATTTTGACGCTCATGAAAAGTGGTTTGTGCTTTAAAATCTTTTCAAAAATTAACTAGGGAGCCCAATGCAAGGAGTTGTGTATGGAAAGTAGAAAAAAGAAATAGAATTTTTTTAGTGTTAAACGCGCTATCGTGCGTCTGACTGAATCTAGGCTAATATGTGCTAGCCGACTCTAAACCATAGCTTTTTGCAAAAGTACTTGAAAGTAATCTATCAAGTAATACTTCAGTTTTAAAATAACCTTAGAATATAGCTTACCTTGGGAGCGCCAAGGATAAAAAAAATGAAAGCCTTCCAAGCCTCTCGTAACCCCCGTAAGGGTGAGAGTTAGAGATGGGCACAAGAAGTAAGATCGGTATTTATAGGTTATGAGGCATCATTGTAAGCTTTCTGAAAATCTGTTTTTGGACCACAACCATGACTTCCTCGAAGTTGCTATTAAACAGCATTAGTACCATTTTTTTCAGTTTCAATTTCTGAGAACTTTGTATACCAGAATGCCCCATAATAATAACTTGTGCTCACATCAAAACTTTGTTGCAGGAACTCGTGTCCAATACAGTCGCGCGAATGAGGGAATCCAGAAAATCATGGGTTTGATTGACAGCATTCCTACAATGGACATTGTAATTCAAACAATAAAAAATGTTACCGTCTAAATAAGAGATTTTTTAAGTTAGAGATTGAACTCCAACCGTCCCTCACTTTAGAAAAGCTTAGAAAAAGAATGATTGATGGCAAATGCAAGGAAGGGGAAGTTGTGGAAGATGTATATATTAAAATAAAATACTCCCGAAATTATCTGCAACTAGTTTAGTCGGATCGTGAATACTACTGCATGGCTATTCAAGGCACTCCATTGAGTGTTGCTTTTGTTCGCAACAAAGACAAAATGCCCTTTTCAATTTCGGCTAACAAACAGAAGAGCAATGACCTCAAATACCTCAACAACAATGACCTAGTTGGATATTGGCTCAGAAATGGGTAAGCTTTTTAGAGTTTCTAAAAGCGCCGTCTACTATCTCGTAGCCCAGCTTCTTTTTATTCGACTTTAAAGTCCTGGGCATATCCGGAAGAAGTTGCCTAGATAGCTAAACGTCCACAAAATTTGCAACATTTAGAAAGGGCAAAAAATTTCTTGAGAAACGCTTTTTTGATTTTCTGGTTCTGATTTTACTTTATAGAAAATCTCCCTGCAATGACGAGCTAGCCTCTTTTGCTCCATTAAAGCGATTTCACAAACTTACTCAACTATACAAACAGAAACAATGCGTTGTCCAAGGACTGGAACAGAAACACCCTCTTCTTACTGGCTCAATGAACCCAGTGATAAGGAAATGGCATGATAGCTGGCCGGTGGAATATGAGGAAGAGCTTGAAGAGCCAACACCCAATCAGTCCAGGTATGAGGAGGTTGTTTGCAGAGAGAGTGAAGATCTCTACCTTCTTCCTCCCACTTTTGACGGCAAATACTTTGTCAACTCGTTTGTTGAATTTGTGCCGGCTGGTTTGATCTCTTTTTACCCCAAATGGTAATTTTCCTAAGTCTGTTTTCGTAACAAAACTAAACTTTAGCCAACACCCAGCTCTAAATCCAAATTTGCAAGACAAAAATGTGTATCAAACAAAAAAACGACATCCAACCAAAATATCCATAAACTGGCATCCAACTGCAAGTGTGCTGACAGCAATGAAAGAAGAATATGGTTTAGACGGTCAGCTTCTAGCTAGTATTGGTTGCCAATTCACACCCAATTTTATCCACGACAAATTCCAGCGTTCTTTGGCTATAAATGAAAAGAGCTGGATGGCGTGTAGAATGGTCAAATTTGTATTGTATTTAGTTGTCCAGAAAGTATATATAATTTTTACATATTTTTTGCATATTGAAGAAAGGGTTTATCGGGTTATGAACTTTCTGGACGATCTAATATACTGAACCAATAAAATTCTAAAAAACTATTTATTTAAGAATGACAAGAGATGTCTTCTAGTCACATCCACAGGCTATGTGGTTGCATCATCTGACAAAAGGTTTCGCCCAGTGCACTTGTCGGTAGATGAACCCCAACTGTTTGACACTTTGATAAGAAAAAACCTTCTTAAAGTGTAAACAAATTGCACTAATAAAAAAATCTGGGCTTAATAATTGCTTTTGTTTCAGCACTAAGTGGATAGATTATCAAGAAGAGTGTCCAATGCCCAAACAAACAGATGCAAGACAACAATTTCAGGGTAATACAGCGATGGCGCCAGCAGCAGCTAGTCGCTCTGTCGGCTCTTTTGATGCGCTCTCAGCTATACACTTTCTAAGCAATAAAATGGCATCTTTGGCTACATTTTTGATGTGGTAGGTGTTGGTTATATTAATCCAGTTAGTAAAAAAATAACCAATTTCAACTTTATTTATGCCTCTTGGACTGTAGTTAGTATCCTAGCCCTAGCTTTAGCCCTAACTTTTTAGCTTTAGCTCTATCTTCGGTGACTATGTCCGGATATAAGACTAAAGCTGAAGCCAAAATTGATAGCAATAAGCTCTCAATTACAGGCTTGAATTTTCAATGTTCTTCCGCCAATCTTATGAACAATCAAATTTCTTGAAAAACGAGTGCGATTACGAGAACCTTGAAATGGTAGAGCAATGTGCCATGGAGCACACAGACTACCGTCTAGAGGTTGAGAAGACTATTACTCTCAAAGCTGTGTTGAGGACAGGATGTTTTGGGTATTTTTTATAGAGGTTAAACTACTACAAAATCAAGGCTATTACTACTATTTACTATAGCAACTTAACCATAACTCCTGCCAGCAACACCGAGCTTAATCTGTTTGTGCTGGACACCAAATGTGATGATATTCCCACAATTACTTCTAGCCAACCTTTTCAATCATATCAAAGTATTTTTTTTGGGCGTTTATATTCAAATTAACTCATATTTATAGTACCTGACTGCAATATAACCAGCTCAAGGTATAGAAATCTAAGATCTGATTTGGATTACACTACTACTCATCCACAGGTACATGAAACATATAGAATGTTTAGATTTTAATAACAGTTTTATCATAGGAATCAATTGGGTTGTGCTCATCTAGCTCGGTGCTTAATTCCACATTATTTGCTACAATTACTTGTTTCCTTTACATGCTCATATTGCCTTTTATTTAATTTTCTTTTTATAAATAATTAGTAATTAGTGGTTGATTTGTAAAAATTAATAACAAAGAGTTAAAAATTTTTAAATAACGTCGACTGGTTAACAACCCTTTCTGCAAAGACATATTTCCTTTGTTGAAAGAGAGTTCAGCGCTTTTGTATTAGTAACTTAAAGGGACTTTGGTCTTCTCGCATTCAGATTACGCTTTATGCGATAGAGGTGAGATGTCGGATAAAAAACATTAAATTTGATCAAAAACAGTGAATAAAATGACTTGAAAAATATACAGTCGAACTTTGATAAGCCTCGCTAGGCTCCCCATTTATTCAACCTTTGATATTCTTCATAAAAAAATATCATAAATGATGTATGCAAAGTGTTTGCCAAGCAATTTTGAAAAAAGAGTCTTTTCATTCTCTAGCAACACTAAGCTGGTCTCCTAGAAATAATTTTCTTTTAAAACTCAAAGCAAAAAGTTGCCAACATACACTTTGTTGGTTAGTCTTCGAAAACGTCTTAAATTACCCAACACTTTCCCCAACGCTTTGACTAAAAGACTTGATTAATTGAAGCAAAATGATGCCTATATTTGGAAATCTAGCCCTAATGTTTGCCTCTATGTTCACTGGAATTGCTGTCTACATAACTTTTGTCGATCTCTTAGCAAGCTACAACAAAATGTCTAATATGGACTTGCTTGTAAAATGGAAAGCAATTCGTGCTGCTTTCAATGTTACACCAGGTCATACTTTTATGAATATTAGGAGTACTATCTGGTTTAGAAACTATTCCACACCTTATTAAGTTCAGCCTAGGAAATTTTTATCATATTATAAATAAAATACGTGTAACTAAGATGGTCTGCGCCTAGGAGCTAAGGTTTAGTTGCGGTCCAGGGTTAATTTTTTCTGGGCACCTCGCCTCTAAAAGCAAAAGCCAAATTTATTTTTAAACTGGGGGAAAAAGGTTGGATTAAAGGGTTAGAAAGATAGAACCAATAACCAATGTTTTAGTTAAAAATAGTTTATATTTTCTTTTAAAAACTAAAATATATTAATATTTAGTTCTTGTTTCGTTAGCATCCATTTTTGGTGGACTGTCGACATGGCAATATTGGAGCAGCCAGAAAGCAATAGTATTTTTAATAGGCACCTTGCATGTCTTCATTGCATTGCCCTACATCTTCGTAGTTCTCCATCCAGTCAGTAAAAAGCTGCTCGCAAGCCAAATGGCTGGCGACGAAACAAGGCTACTTTTGCGTAAATGGAGTCGACTGCATACTTTGTGCATTGTGTTTGGTCTAGCAGCACTTTTGGCTTTCTTAGTGGCACTACAGATGAAGAGAAAAGAATACGGCAAATCTCTTTATACAACTTAATAACTTTTTGGTCATAATTATCAACATTTGTATCACTAAAATGTTGAGCAAGTAAAAAGCTATTATGAAATTAATCACGTTTTGTTAACCTGCTGCTGTCATATTGACTACTTTCAGTGCTAAAAACCAAGATATAAGCCACAGCCACACTTTGCAGCCACACGCCACCATTGTAGACGAACTTCAATCGATATAAATGGAAAAGATAGAGATTCTAAAAATTTTTCTACAAAAAACCTCACCTTTTCTGAGCTGCTCGAGGTTTATTGATTTTCTAGCAAGCGCGACTGCAAAGCAGAGCATATATTAAAAAAGATTGATGGAATCATGGGCGCATTTTGCAGTTTATTTATTAATTTTGTCCTTGCTTTTATTGTCAATTTATAATACACAGCCAGCATTTGATCTTGGAAAATTCGACTGGCAAAACTCCTTTTAAGATAGACCCAATTTGAGGTACATTGCACCTTATATTCACCTAATTTGGTCCAATTTGGTTAAGTTTATCGCAAATTAAAGTAAAATGACCCTCGATTTAAGTAAAATCGAGTTTCGCCTATGTATTTTTTTTTACTACTACTGTATTATACCCCCTTCCCCAAATCGTTTATACCCTCCCCCCCAAAAAAAAAAGTACTTGGGTTTTCTAGGTACATGGGATACGTGGGATAGAATACAGAAGAGTCTATTTTTTCTGTGCTATTAAAAAAATGTTTATTGTGGTTAGCAAGCTATGTATGACAAATTTGGTTGTCTCTATCTGTTAGCAATTGAATTTTATTAAAAGTTTAATCAGTTACTGGCTTTAAGATAATGAAAAAACTTTAGGTTTCTCAAAAACCATTTCTAACGTACTGAAATGGGAACGTTAGGATCACCAACTTTTGGTATTATATTACTAACTCTAGTAATTGTTGTCTCAATTACGAATGTGTCAGGAACTCCAGTTAAAAAGTCCAAATCAAAAGGTTTAGCAGGTAAAAAATTATTTTAGTTATTATCATTAGTGGAAGGATTAGCTAGGAAAATAAATTTAAGGTTATCATTAGCTTAGATCAGATCAGGTCAACCTGTTATCAATCCGAAAATTGCTTTCTGGCAGCTCTTTTGCTCAAGTATTTTCTCTTTTTATTTATTTTTGCAGGCATGAAGTCAATTCCAAATATATCAATACCGAAAGTGGCCAAAGCAAGTTTAAAAAAACTTAAAAAAGTTATTACACCAAGAAAGCCAACTCCATTGTTGAACGCTCATGTGGGGAACAATTCAACACAAGCTGGTTGGGATATGATAAACATTTTTATAAATAAATTTTTTTGCCTTGGTCTTCCCTGTTGTTTTAGACCCTTTTGAGAATTTCTAATACGCTAAAGGCACCACTTATAAGGTTGTTACCTTGGTCCCCCAAGCCAAAATATGAAAATCTTTAGGCCTTTCCAACATTCAAAAAACCGACTTTCTGTGCGGAAAATAGTTTTTTAGTCGTCTTTTAGCGTATTAGAAATTCTTAGAAGGGTCTAACAACAATAGGGTAGACCAAGGCAAAGAAAACCCCTTATTCTAGACAAGAGCTGACGTAAGTTACATAAAAAAGTAAAATAGAGGCGTTTCATCAAAAACTCTCATTTGGGAATTTTTGCCAAATGTGTTCATATTCAAATTTATTTTCCACAGGCTCAGACCATACATAACATCTCATTTAAAGCATATTAGCTGGATAAATAATCTTCAAACAATAGAATATCCACAAAAAACAGAAACTCGAAATTTAAATCTGTAGCTTTTTTTAGCCGAAAAATTATTGTTTAAAAGAAGGCGAAGAAGGTCTGAGATAATTTATCAACCATGAAAAGAACAAAAATGAATGTGTATATGAATAAACTTAATGGTCTTTTTTAAGGCGTTTCATCAATCAATCGATTAAAAGAAAATTCGCCAAGTGAACCCGCTCATCAAACAAATTTACCAATCGGCTTTTCCGGTCTACTAAGTCCACAAAATCGTTTTATTAACATAGAAGAACGACTAGTAAGTCCACCTAATTTACCACAAAGAGACTCTATTGAAATGGAAGAACGACTTGTAAATCCACCTAATTCACCACAAAGAGACTCTACTGACACGGAAGAACGACTAGTAAATCCACCTAATTCACCACAAAGCGACTCTACTGACACGGAAGAACGACTAGTAAGTCCACCTAGTTCACCACAAAGAGACTTTATTGAAATGGAAGAACGACTAGTGAATTCACCTAATTCACCAGAAAGAAACTTTATTGACATGGAAGGACAACTAGTAAATCCACCTAATTCACCAGAAAGTGACTATTTTGATGAAGATAGTGTAGGCAGTTATTCCAGTGATATATTTCCATTATTTCACGAAGTCAAACCTCGTTAATCTATTTTTTTGAATTATTTTGAAAATGACTTTTGACGGTTTTTAATGCAATAAAGCAATCATTCTACATTGAATCGTTTGAAACAAGAAAAAAGTTTCAGCATCCTAGTCCTTAGGATGTGAATTAAACCTTGGCGCTTATCTCCATAAATCTCACCTTAAAATATTGCCAACAGATGGATGTGGGAGGCGGCGAAAATGGGACCAGGAGTTAGTATACAATCACCAATAGATGAATAATACACACTCGAGTGCAGCGTTAACTCCGATACGTGTTTTATTGGATTCTTGGATGGATTGGATTCTTGCGAAGCATTAAGAAATTTACACGTTAAAAATTAATTCCAATTAATCAATCATGTATTCGCCACTATTATCAATAATCTCTTGCCATCGAACCGGTAGTTTTTCGATTCCTCGCTGGTAGAATGCAGCAAAAAAATAATGGCTAACCGTTTTAACGGCATTAAAAATGACCTTAGAAGTTCAAATCAAATTTTTCCTCTTAAGTAAAAGTAGTCCCCGCCAGTTC
This sequence comes from Subanguina moxae, assembly GCA_000981365.1. NCBI lineage: Eukaryota > Metazoa > Nematoda > Chromadorea > Rhabditida > Anguinidae > Subanguina > Subanguina moxae. The sequence continues at coordinate 14,551 of BBSZ01009805.1, forward strand.
AGACGTGTGAAGTCTGCGTTGACACTCGCGGGTATGCCACTTTAATGGGTCACAGCTTTTTTATTGGTTTTTTAATCAGTGTGCCCAAAACTGAAACTTAGTTTGAGCATGAGTTTTGGGAACACATTACACCAACACACAAATAATATTCGTTCAAAAAGCATTTCCGCTCAGGACAAAGCCAATCTAATATATTTACTGTATCTCTCTCAGAGATATATCGTTATCTACTAGATACGATTGTCTGAACAGCCATCCCCGTACATACATATATTATTTCAAAAAGTTTTTTTATTCTCATCTTTTGCTATCCTTCTTGGTTCAAAGGTGACATTATCCCATTTCTCCCCTTTTCTGCATAAATTATATGACTTAATTTTTAGAGAAAATGAAGCGTAATTCCGGCAATGGATATCCAGATGGTCCAGGCAAACGCCACCGCTTTAACGACCTATCCTTCAATGACGCCCTAAATGTGGGTCAATACCAGCTCCGTCTCCTAATCCCAACCAAAGCAGCAGGCAATTTTTTAAACTTTTCATCAGACATCACCAAATAAAAACCAAAATGTTCACAATTTAAGGACCTGTGATTGGAAAAGGAGGTGAAAATATCAACTCTCTTAGCAAAAAGGTCAGTTTATCACTTTGTTAAGCTTTAACTGAAAAATTTTGCTGAAGTTAAAACCTTAAGCGAACCGGATATTTACTAAAAACCCAAAGACCTTACTCCACGGTCTATATCATTCACATTTTTGGTTATTGATATCAAGCCTGTTCACCCATTTTAGCCACAAAAACGAAGTCTTTTCAAGAGACATGTTTGTCGAGCCCTGCCAACTTTTTATTTTTCTCAATAAACATTAAACAAACGACAGCATTTTTTCGATCATTAACTGGCATCGGTAATGGAATTTTATGAAAATGTGTAAAGTACTTTTCATTACTTGATAAACTACTCCTTTTTGAAAACACATCAGGATGGGCCAACAGATTACCCAGTATTAGTTTGTGTGTAATGCCCCAAAACACCATTTTGCTTGGTCCTCTGAGGTCTGCACCCTACACGTCTTTACCAAAGGTTGCGGCTATTGTCGAAGCCACAGGGGATTCAAGCAAAAATTTTGTTTTTGACATTATGCACCATATATAATCGTCACTACAGGCGAGTCCACTGCACAAAACCATTTTTGAAACTCGACTCAAGAAAAAAGCCACGGCTTTTTTAAGTTTCGGGAATTTCTTGGCCCACCCTGTACAATCTTTGTCATTAATTTATTCACTACTTTTATCGTTGTTTTTATTGCAGTATGAGGCGTCGATGTCGGTTCCGGATCGTAACACCCCCGAACGGTAACTTTTTGATTGAGGACCTGATCTGTTGACCACCCACCCGATATATCGAAGTCGATTCGACATTCGAACAAGTGCTTGTTTTCAGTCACACAACCACTTTTCAACTCTATTTACATTTTGCACAACTACTCCATTTAATCATCCTATTTAGTGTTCTTACTATGGTGTCTTCCCAAGAGAACATTGTGGAGTTGTTCAAGGAAGTGATTCACATACTGCTTCAGGTTGCTTTTTCTTGTTTTTGTTTTGCTATGTATAGTCATGATTACACAGACCATAGTATGTATATATCATATTTAATATATCTCAAAAAGCGTGTTCATGCTTATCGATCGGATGAGGTTTTGTTTAAACATGCAGGATCCAGTTCTTACCTTTTGATTTTAATTCATTGGCATTGGTTGAAATTTTGAAAGGGTAAAAGTTGGTGAACCTTACAAAGTTTTCAACAAGAGCGCTAGGTAAAAACCCCCTTCTACCATAATTGTATGTTTTAGGATCAAAAAGCTAAGAATGAGACCCGCATGATTGTTCACCAATCTCATGTTGGGCAAATCATGGGCCGTCAGGGAGCCAATGTGAAAGAGCTGGGCGAAAAGACCAAGACCAAGGTCACCATTTTCAAGGAAGTCTGCCCATTGTCCACAGGTCACATTCGAACAATAGTATTCGTATATGTTTGTTTAACTAATTGGACTTACAGATAGAGTTGTACTCATTTCTGGAGCCGAAGAAAATATTGTAGAGGCTGTCCAAAGTCTTGTAAAGGATCTTGCAGCTGTAAGTACTTTTTGTGTTGATTTTTGTTATTTTGTATCTTATTTCTAAGCCGTTTAGATTCCTGTCAAAAGCGTGGAACACCCTTATGATCCTGCCAATTATGACCCAGAAGCTGCTTATGTGTATGGAGGCTTCACTGGCAACATGGGAAACATGCGCAGTTAGTTTTGAATCTCTACCTTTATTATTTTTGAGAAAAGTTTGATCAAGCCGACTTATATGAAACTAATATTTATAGGAGGAGGTCCAGGTGGAGATCCTCGAGGTCGTCTCGCCAATGACTACCATCCGACTCCTGGCCACTACGACGACTACGGAGCCAACGCTTCCTGGCGAGGTGCTGGCCCAGCAGGTCGTCGCCCTCTGCCCGACCCAAGTCGCTATCCACCTGAGCCTGTTTATGGACGTGCTCCAGCGCCAGCCAACATGGTCTTCCCAGAGGACTATTTACGAGGAGCTGAGGCAGTTCAGGTATTTTATTAATAAAATTACCAGTAAAAACACATTTGCAAGCAATTTTTGCAGATGGCCATTCCAAAAGAGTTGTGTGGCAAGATCTTTGGCAACAATGGAGAACTTATGAATGCCCTGCAGAAGGACTGTGGCTCAAGAATTGACGTGGGCATCACCATCTCTGGAACTCCACAGCAAATTCAGATGACTCAGACCATGTTGAAGCAGAAGTCAGTTGACACCTTACTTTTTTCCACTAAATTTTATCTTATGCAAATGTTTTAAGCATTCGAAAGCCAGAGCCGACTCCTGCTGCTAGATATTATGTGGACGAGAGCTTGATAAACAAACGCATTCCTGATGAGACTGGGTAAGATTTGTCATTATACTCTTGCATAGAAAAATAATTAGAAAATTAATTTAAAAGGACAAGAAGCAGTTAAAAACAATAAAGTTTAAAATAAATTAATTTCAGACTCGTGAACCGCAAACCAGAAGCTCCTAGCTTCGCATACGACGAGAATCCGGCGACCTCTGACTTCATGTCCAAGTACCAATTCTAACCAACTTCACTCTGTCTTATTTATTTGGAAAAATATTTTTGGCCACGTATAGTGCCGCTCCTTGTCTTCGAAATTTGTTTCAATAAATACAAGCCAGTCAAAATTTTGTTTTGTTTCAAAAAACACTTTTTTTCTATCACACTTTAGCCCCCTTTTTTCCCTGTTTCGGTTTGTGTTGCAAGGAACCTCCATAAGTTTAGCTGTTTCTCCATACACCAAACGAACCAAGTGGATGTCCACTTGGTGTGAAATTTTTTTCTTACTTTTCGGCACTAGGTTTGACAAGGGTGCATTGCCGTTTTATAGACTTTTTTTCGACTTTTCCAAAAAATTAAAAAGCACTACGTAAGACGGTATTTTAACTCTGTCCAATCTTCTTTAGAATACCCCAATTAATACAAAAAATAATAATTTGATAGCCTGAAAGTAAGAAAAACCTAAACTTGTGAAGGTTCTTTGCAATACAAACCGAACCGAGAAAATAAATTTTGAAAAACCACGGCCAAAAAAATCATAGGGCTGTATGGGCTGGCCCGATTTTGTCTGACCCGATTTTGGCGACCCGATTTTGTTCGACCCGATTTTGGCGAACCGCAATTTACTTTTTACCATTATAATATATACCAGCAGACTATGAAAATAAGCACCAATGGTTTATTTTGAACAAAATAAAAATTGACAGATGTCTTTTTCAAAGTACTATCGAAATTTGCGTTGCACAAAAGCTTCAATGACTCTAGTGTGGCTCATCAGCTCGCGTATATGGAGGCCAATTTTTCAATCGTTCCTATGTCGATCACTAAATTGGAAACCCAAGGATTAGAGATAAAACAAATCCTGACAATCCTTGAGGAGGTCAAGACTGCGATCCTAGAGAAATAGGAAATTGAGTGTTGTCAAAACTTGAAAAGGTAAGAGATCTGCGTGAAAATCCATGTATCGGTTAAGTTAAAGTCATTTACAACAATCTGGTACTCAAACAATTTACCGATATGGCGAAAATCTTAGAAGCAAAAAAGGCAGAAACGATTACTGATACAAAGCCGACAATGCTAGCATCAACGAAGTTTTCACCTTTGGTCATCATAAGAAATATGATCAGCTACAAATTATCTGGCTGAAAAAATAGCTATCATTTAGGCTCCTGATAAAAAAGCAACAAAAAGAAAGGGGCGAAGCAATTTTGTTTAGCGAGGAGAATTCTGTGTGGGATTTATAAAAAAAGCAAAAGAGCAGTCCTCTTAGCGATGGATTTAGCTAGCCCAGGAAAGTGGATGCGTCTTAAAACAGTCAAACACAATCAAATGGAAGACGTTCTCGTCGTTCGGTTTTTAGTTACAAAAATGGCCAGAAGACACAGAAGCAGCCCAGAAGAACAGATTTCTTCGAATCCAACACTTGAAAATTTTATATTGGATTGTGCTGTAATTGATGAACGAATAAAAATGCTTTTGATTAGACATAATTGGGAGAATATTTGAAAACCTCGATATAACAAACCCTTGATATAAGGAAACCCTCGATGCAACGAATACTTAATAATTTACTATAAAAATCACATTTCAGACAAACTCAACACAGCAGTAACTAAATATAGGGAAATTCATAATATTGTTGGCCGGCTGGACTTTGTTGTTGTTGAGCTTGTGGTTGCTGCTGCGGGTGTGTATACTGAGTGGCCCATGGAGTTGCGTTTTGACCCGAGACTAAAACTAGCAGACATTATTGAGTCGAGGTTTCAACTATTTACCATTGCTTTGGGCCCAGGTAGCAGTAACTGGAGAACCAAACTGATATTGTTGTTGCGCCGCAGGCAATCCATACACAGTGCCAGGCATCGAAGGATTCATAGTAGGGACAGAGCCATTGGGAGCTAGCTCTCCAATCCTTTGCCTAATTACATACTGAGCATGTTGGATTTGTTGGCTTGTGCCCTTGATTAGAAACACTTTTTCATTGATGTTCGAAAGAGAATCTCGATTCAATTCCACATGAGCACCTGTTTCAGCGCATATCTAAAAAAATACATATACTTAGCTATTTGATCCCAGTGTAGTACTACCTGCTTAATGGTGTCGCCTCCTTTACCAATAACTAATCCAGCTTTATTGGCTGGAACAGAAATGCAAAAGTTTTCGGCATTAGGGTTGTCCGTTGCTAGAGAACAGCTGGAAATAAAAGCTGAGATTACTTGGCGTGCTCGACCAATTTGTTCGGAATTTCCTTGGATCATTAGTTGGCGAGCTGCAGAAGTGGGATCTTCTGCAAATATTAATGGTAAAAAGTAAAACAATTGGCTTAGGGTAGTCATAAACCATTAATTTTTTGTCCAATTTTAATGAGCAGCATGGTAAAATGACATAAAAAAGTCTAATACAGATTAATTACTCTACTTTGAGTAATTTTAGAGACAAAAAAGCTTCAACAAAAAGGTCAATCACTTAATTTTAGATTGGAAAAAACTTTTATTAAAAGAAAAATGTACTGACTGTCTTGTGCAAACTGTATCCTAGCACCAGATTCAAAAGCCAGTCGTTTGATGGTAGCACCTCCCTTGCCAATTACCGATCCGACCACAGTTCTTGGCACACTAATCTCCACACTTATTGAATTCATACTTCTTTGGTCGTTTCGAATCTGGCTTGGCATGGCTGGATTACAGGCCGCTAGAGGAAGTGGGCTTTGATTTGCAAGGACGCTCTTTTGTTGCACTGTTTGGTTGTTAGCCGGAACTGGAGCAGATCTTTGTGGAACACATACTTAAAGTTTAAGGCTAACGTGAATTTTCTGCTTAAATCAGGTCCTGTATAGTCTATTTGGTAAGAAAATATTGTTGAATGCAAGTACACACGGTTCCCTCATTAAAATACACCGTCAGGAACTCGCCACAGTGCATCTTAATGAGAGACATATCTCAAACAGAGGATAATGAGAGAGTCGAAAGTACTGGAGACTGCATACAAAATATAGAATCAGAAAATGTCGAAATTGAGACGTCAAATCTATGCGGCCCTTCAAAGAACACTTTCGACTCGCAGAATGTTTGCCACCCCATCAAATTTACATTAAAAACTATTGAAAAATAAATGACGTACTAGGTTGGTTTAGTGGTTGTCCCTGTGGGGGTGGAGCATAAGCCTGTTGTACCAAAATAGCCATGGCAGAAGGAAAAGGACCAGGTGGGAGAGGATGAGGCATCCCATAAGTGAGTGGTTTAGGCCCAGTGCTCTGAGTGAGCTTAGTATTCCTAGAGTGGTGTCTTTTGCTGGAGAGCGGCGCTGTTTCAGTGGTCACCATTTGCACATCACTCAGGTAGTTGTGCATCACTTGCTTGTCTAAATCCCATTGATTATTGTCTGCAGCTGTTGTGTGTGAATCATTGTCGAATAGTGGCAAAGCATCTGTTTGAGAAGATGGTTGAGGATCGGATGAATAACTGTTTTGCCTACTGGTGCTATCATTTTTGTCCGACTGTAGAGCTTCTGAAACCGCCTTTACCAACTTGTCTGAATCTTTTTCTTCTTGAGCAGGGGAACAAGAGGGTATATTTACAGATTGGGCAACTCCAAATATCCTTTCTCTGGCCTGTTGGTAGGCTGCTTGACGTTCCTGCAAAAAGATTAATTTTATACTAGGTTACTGATTAGTTGATAGAATAAAGCTGTTAGAACAAATGTCCTAACGACCTCCGGTGATCAAAAGTTCCAAAAATCTGAACAGTTTGGAACGATGACCACCTTGCTTGCAGCAATATATCTTAACAGGCAGGCAATTTTTACAGATTCTCTTTTTAAATTCAGGCTCTATGCCACTTGTTACGGGCCACACGTCAAAAATTTTGACTTTTTCAAATGAAATATTCAATTTTAACAAAATTTATCTACCTCAAAAGTCAGTAATTTGGCTTGGTTTTCTTCCGAATTCTCTGGCTTTGCTTGCGCAGTTTCAGCCCTTCTCAATAGTCGAATAGGTCTCATTGGACTAAATCAAAAACTTATCTATTTCACCAACAACAAAAAGCTAAACAACAAACTTGGTGGAGGCTGGAAAGTGGTCATCCTGGGTGGATGAGGTACATGGTAATTTTTGCTGCTGCTCCTCCACTTGGCGCTGCACAATTTGCTTTTGTCTTTCAGCTATTTGAGCCAACTGCAATTCCTCAGTAACATTCTCCCAGTCATCCAATGGTCCGTCTTGTTTGTCAGAAGTGTTCTGTTCTACATTGTTGGACATAAAACTCATATTAAGCACTGCCAGCCACTACTCTAGAAGCAAAAAGCATTTAAAAACATTATTAACTATATTTTACAGGTCAATTGACACTAAATCATATCAGGGATAGATAAAAGATCTACTTTCATTTATCTGAACATGTATTCAGAAAAATATTGGAAAAGTGTCATTTGCTGGAGAGGGAATTTAAACATTAGATTTATAATTAGATTATATTAGATCACATTAGATTTTAATCAATCGGAGATTCTGTTGGAGAATGCGGGGGATGAGGAAGCAATTCCCAAGCGTTGTCAACAATTGACTGCCCTACTCTCTCTCGACAGGTGGATGCGCATTGTCATGATGAAAGACGATTCGATCCTTCCTGCATGGACGCTTGGCATTGGTGACGGCTTGAAGTCGATTGACTTGGGCCAAATAGATGTCGTTGTTGATCTTGTGCTGTTTCTTTCCTCCTCTGTCTGAAATAGGCCACTCGTGTTTCACATCTCAAAACAACAAAGAATCCTACTTATCGTTGTTATTCCACCAAAAACTTTTGACGAACTTCCGTTAGAGCCAGGAATACGAAGAAAAATAGAAAATGTTTAGAGCTATTTAATCGCTATATATACTTCATTTTGCGCAACAAAGCAAAGAGAAATAGCCGCTGTTTATTTGAACCACAGAATGAGCAATATTTATTTATTTTTAACTTGAAAAGACATTATCTAGTATTATAGGTAGAAAGCTTAGAAACAATATTGCATAGCAGTAAAAACAACTTATTAAAAGTAGCACATCAGTTAAAAAATGAGAAGGCAGATGTGTATATCAAAACAATTAAATTTTATAAAATGTAGCAAGCGAATCAGTTGAGTGGTGGATAGGCAACAACAATTAAAAAGACAATTACTACAAAACACCAATAAGTTAGAATATAAAAAAAAATTATTTAGACAACTTTTTGAGCACGCGAATCAACGCCATATTCTCATCCTTCAATTTTTCGTTGTCGCACTGTAGTTGTTTAGTCTTCTGAAAAGAAATATGTTTAGCGAAAATAGTGATAATCTTAATTAAGACTGCAAACAAGGCTTAAGATGTTAAGAATGTGCAAGGAATTAGGATTTTATGAACACTGTTTACCATAAAGGTGATTGGTAGGTAACCACTGGTGGGTTGTGGGCGTTTATAGCTCTTCACCAACCTTAGATACTTTTTGTGTTGAAACTTTTTGAGATCGAAAACTACCTACCGTATTTACTCTATTAAGCGGGCATGCCGGCTTATTTTTCGACCCTTTGCTAGGGGGTCCGCTTATTAGAGGGTGCGCGCTCATTAGAGGGTGCCCGCTTAATTTTCGGCCTTTTCTCGTATCATAATTCAAATTTTATTGGGAAACACAATGAGATAGATCTCAAACAACTCAGGAAGAGCTGCAAATTCATTAGCTGGGGTGCCCGCTTATTAGAGGGTGCCCGCTTAATAGAGTAAATACGGTAAGCACTGGATAAAGTGATCCAGATTGTGATGTTAGCTCTTTTTAAGTGGATTAGTAAAGTGGATCAAATGGATTTATCTTTTCTGGCTATTGCCTACTTGAGGTACTTTCTTGTACCAAATTTTGTTTAATTGATCTGCGTTTTCTTTTCTTGACCTTTGCTACAAGTTATGTCCTACGTCTACAATATCAAAAAATATTCTTCAAGCTTTTTTTATTTCACATTTCTAAAGTGTTTGACACCCTGTATTTGGCTTTTTCAAGTAGCACTCCAACAACTAATAGACTGTTGGAGAGGGAAGATGGCTTGTAATTTATGCTTCAGCATATGAATTAAAGCTTTTGTACACGCGTACACACCAAACACAGCATTCTAACTGTTCAAGCATTTCTACCTAGGCGAACTATCCTGTCGACTAATCTTGGAAAGTACTCGAATAAGTGCCTCGTTCTCTGTTTTAAGACGAGCATTCTCAGCTTCCAGCTGATTTGAAGCCTAATTTTCAAATTTTAAAAAGTTTTAGCTTGCATAAACAAACGCAACTTACCTCTAATTCATACTGTAAAGCTGAAATTCTCCGCTCGTAGTTGCGCCGCTCCTGGTCATCCAGTGGAAGAGCAGCAGTGCCAGACATCGGAGTCACTCTTCTGTCACTCCCTACACTTCCATTGGACATTGTCTAAAATATCTTTTAGTTTATGCTCGTAATACTTTTCTTCTTTTTAGTGGTGAAAACCGAGGTTACCGACTTAAAGAATAAATTTTTAGAAGAGGTGGCATTTAAGTAAAATTTGTGTATTTTTGGAACTATGTGTTGAATATTACTATGATTTTTTGCTTAGTTATATTAAAGGATTTTGCAAAAAGTTCAGAGATTGATTTTAAAAATTGGGTTTTTAATTAACATGTAGTGTTTCAATTTTTAATAAACAAAAAAATGATTTGAGTGTAAGTTTATTTAACTAAACAAACTTCTAGTCTGGCCAATTTAGCGTTCAATTTGTTGATTTCTGCATTCAATCGCTCATTCTCTTCCCTTTGTCGATCATACAGAGTTTTGTAGCGCAAAGTTTCAGCTGCCTCTTCTTTTCTGTCGTATGAAGAGCTGGATTTTAGTAAAGATCTTGATTCTATACCATTCTTTTGGTGGTTGGCTGAGTCAGTTACGCTGAACTGAAAAATACTCTATTAGGCTTTTTGTTAGTGCCGGACCGGAATCCGGTTTTTTCTAAGGACTTTTTTTGTTGCTGTTTGTTTTTATTCTGGATATATGCCTGCTTGTTGTTTTCTATATGACGAGAAACCCGTGGCCCCACGACCCCACCCCTCTGGTACATGCACAAGAGGGAACCAAAAATACCGCTATCAATAACTATGACAGTGAAGCTTTGTGAAATACAAAGGATATATAAGAATTAAACTAGTTCAAAGTGCTGGGTTTGAGAAGAGACCGCAAGGGTTAGAGAAAATTTTTTTTTTGCTTATGCATGTCCGAAAAAATCCGGTATCCGTACGGATTGCGGTTTTTTGCCACCACCAGATCAGGAATCCGATTCTTTCCCAGAAATCCTGTCTGGAATCCTTCTGGTACCTCCATCCTCCAGCACTAGTTTTTGTACTGGTATCAAATGAGGTGTTGCAAAACACTGAAGTTATATAAAAGTTTTTTTGGAGACAACGCTTTTTCTTTTTCAAAGGCCTTATTAAGTGCAAGGTTGGTCGCGCCAAACGAGTGGTGTTTCCTGCTGTCAAACACTAGAAGAGACCAACTCTTATTAATGGTTTCAGGAGTGTTCTTTTATTTTTCTCAAATTTGTTGATATAACGCGACTTTATAAATTTTAGTTTAAAGCGAATATTTTTGTGAGCTTTGAATTTGGTTGGTTTAAAAAAGTAACCTTAGATTTGTTGTTGTTGTCCAAATGCACAGGTACGTTTAATTTGTTCGCTCGATTTTCAACAATTTCCTCGTTTTCTTCTTTCCTTCCCTCAATCACCATTGAGTGGGTAGAAGCAGCAGCAGCACTAATTGCCTCCATGTCCACCGGACCTGTGCCTCGTCGATTGCTCCTTATGATCTGTAAATTAGTTTGTGTTAAAATAAATCATAAAGTATGGGTTATAAGATTTCGGGTTTAAGTTTATAATAAAGATTTTTTGGTCGTTTTGAAGTTGGTCAAAAACACAATTCCGAAAACAACATTTTATATCAAAGAAGCGTTAATTAAAATTAATTAAACTAGAAAAATTTAAACACAAAGCTCCACATCCAAAAATAAATGCAGAATACAGTAAAACTTGTTTTCAACCTGAGATCTCCTGTTTAATTTGGCAGCAGAAGGAGTGGCTGAAGGCAAGGTGGGTTTTGGATTTGCTGAAGCAGGCAACAACAAAAACGTGGCTGGTTGACTGGCGGTCGAGGTGGACAAAGAGGTGGAGGAGGCAGCAGTAGAGGAAGAGGAGCCCAATGATCCCTCTTCTTTCTCCCCAGTCGCAGTAGGCAATTTGAAGTAGCAGGCACTTGTACTGGTCGACGACTTCACCTTTGGCTCCAAGTCATCCTCCGTCATTGCTTTCCACTTGCTCGCTCCTCCTCGGCTGCTCTCTACTTCAGTGTCTTTGTGTTTCACTGCTGCTGCTTTTATAGTCTCATTGGGAAGTGTTGTTTGCATTTTCCAATTATCTTCCTTAAATGGGATTTTCAGTTGATTGAAATGCAAGAGGATGTATTGCAATATAAAAGAAGAAGTTAATGAAATTTTTTCTAGAGACAGAATTGGTGAGAGGAATTGCACTAGGTTACCAACTAAGTCTTGTCGAAATTTTAGTTAAACAAAGTTTTTTTTCAAAAATATAAACAACGTTTAATTAACCTTTTTATGATCACCAGTGGGACTGTGTTGGGTTAAAGCTGAGCTCTTCCATCTCCCAAAATCTTCCGTAGAAGAGGAAGCAGACGAGGCTGAAGCAGAAGCTTGTCTAGCTGCCTCTCCCACTTGCTCTAATGTGACGCCTTGAGTGGAGCGTCTTGAGTTGCGCACCTTCTTAGAGTTAAGTCTTCTTTCGGATTCACTCTCTTTTTGAGAGGTTGGCTGAGTGGGGGGAGTTTGAGAACTAAACAGTCAAATCTAATTATTAATCCGTTTTTTTATTTGAGGAAAAGTATTTCAATGTTCCATAAAAGTAACAAATTAGACTATAAAAAAACTAGACTAATAATATTAACCTTAAGAATAGTCAACCCCTGTAGGTCTTGCCATCTTATAAGGCTGTTCAGAAATTTAATGTACATACAAAAAAATTTTGGCCAAAACAGCATGGCAAATTTTGGCAAACCATGGCAATGGCAAACCATGCGGACAGTAAAATACCTTCTTTTGTTGAATCCACATCGACCGATTGGCAGGGCAATTGGCGCAATCTTGGCCAACCGAGCTACCTTAGTCCCTGCGTGGTTTAAAAGAAAAAAAAGAGAAAACAAATAGGTGACCTTACTCTTGTTGTAAAAAACTAAAAATGAGTTTAGAGGGCCATATCAACTATTAAAAATTAAATAATAGCAAAAGCTTTTGGTTCTTCCTTATAGAAATGTGAAACCATTATTGAAAAAAACGCGAAAAACTGGACAATATGAAAAAAAAACAACTAAAGCGAAATAAAAAGCAAAACAAGCTAGCTAACACACACCTGTTGATCATAGAAACAGTGGTTTTTACTATGGAAGGAGTGATACCACCAGCAGCAGGTTGTTTTGTGCCATTGACTACAAGTCTGGTTTCATTGCTAAATGGCTTGGCAGAAACTTTAGCCAAAGTGGCAATGGTGGCCTTGAGGAAACCTTCGGTTGGTTTCCCACCCACGCCCTCTTCAACTGATTTGTTGGGTGGGCTGGTGGAATTCTGCTGTTGGTTTAAAGCTAGCACACTACGACCAACCACTGAAGTTGTGGTGGTTGTGCAGCTGGAAGACTTGAGTTGGGCTAACCATGGAACACTTGAGGTGGACGAGGATGAGGAGTAGGAACGAAGCACACTGCCCGCAAAATCGTTAGGACTGCAATTGGCAAGCGGGTTTGTAAATTTAATGCAGCACAGCATATAAAGCAGCGATAAATTTACATAAAGCACTGCACGATATACGAACATGGGTAAAAATACCAGTGGGAAATAACGCCAGTGCCAAAAATATCAAGCGGACTCCTGCGTGCAATAGATGAAAAAAGAGTCTTGCAGAACAAGATACTTTATATAAGATGTGAACTAGGATGTATTAACGAGCCTATAATAGCCTATAGTCAGCTTTACTGACATTTTTTCGCTGGTATTTTTACCCTATACCCAATATAAACTCTTAAAGCAAAATGCCGCATTTTTTTTTATTAGTCGGATTTGTATGGAATTTATTCAAAATTTCATTAAGTTTCAATTTTAAGATTAACAATGTAGTACTCGATGGGCGCTAAAATTTTTACTCGGACACATTTAGCCTCCAAAACCATAGCAAAGAAAAAGGAAAAAAGACTTCTTTTACGCCAAAAAAAAAATCCATTGTTTTTTGAATAGAAAATTCTAGCTAAAAAAAATCAAAGCCTTACTTTTTTCGCTGTCCCATCACTGTAGGCGATGGCGAAGGGGATTGAGAACTAGAATTTACTGTCGAATCAGAAGCAGAAGGGGAAGTGATTCGAGCTAATGGAGCTCCAGTTTTGTTACTAGTTTCTTCCTTGCCAAACAGCAACTCGTTGTAGTTGTTCTTCGCTGGAATAAACACGTTCCTCGTAGGAGTAGAATGAGCCGAAGAGGTGGAGAAGCCAATTCTATGGCCAGTAGGGGTGGTTGGAGATGCTAGAGGGGATGAAGATGTCGGAATCGTAAATGGTTGCCTGGACTTCTGGAAATTGAAATGGTAGAGAGCAGATGGAGCCGTGCTAGAGGCGTTGCTGCCTTTAGGCGAGGCTAGTGATCCAGGCGGGGTTTGTGGAGTTGGTTTAGAAGGTACAGAAAACGAGGCTGGATGCTTTGGAGGCACTCTGACGGTACACTCCACGTTCTGGTCACCGCTGTAGAGACTAGAAGAAGCCTGCAAAACCGATGGAATTAGAAGGGTTTATGTTTGCTGCAGCACAATTATTACTTTTTATGAATATTTGTAGAGAGAAATTTCAAGAAAACAAAGAATGCGTGTGATTTAAAGCAACATTGCTTTCTGTCTTGTTGCTTGTGAGTCAGAGGAGGAGAAATAGGGAAAATAAAAAAATGTTGTATTGGCATATTGAAATGTATAGGGATCAAAGATTATTTCTGTATATTTTAATAATTTGGTTGTCTTTCGGTAGATTGGTTCAGTTTTCTGACAACACTACTCATGTAAAAAAGCAGAATGTCAAAAATTCAAAAAGAAATGCTAAATCTCGCTTTGATGTGACATCATATTTCTTATGACTTGCCTAGTACTTCATCACGAAACTCAATCAAAAAATTTTTTGTATAGATTTATCCTTATCAAAACAGTTAACTTTTTTTAGAAAGAATCGTGGATTTTGCACTGATTTAGAGTATGTGATGTTGAAGTTAGCAAAAAAGTAGAAGAATGTTAAAAAAACAGTTAATCCAACGAGATATTATAATATAAAAACAGCTTACTTCCTTAGGAGTCACAGACCGACTTGAAGTCTCCATAGAACTAATATTAGATCCAGTTGTAGATCCAGAAGATGCTTTACAAGAGGAACTAATCTCTACGGAAGAATTGGAAGACCCCACTGAGGCCGTAGAAGACCTTCTATCTGACTGTTTAGCCTCTTGTACTTGCTTGACAGTAGCACCTGTGGACAGACTTGAAGATTTGGAGGCAGTAGACACTGTTTCTACTGAATATTCTTCGTCTTCATCCTCCTCTTCTTCATCTTCTTCTAACATCGTTTCGTTTAGTTCGGGCTCAGCTAGTGGCGGCACCTTCGCAGCCTTCCTATGAGCAGTTGTTGAGCAAGGAGGAGGCATAGCTTTGGAAACAGACCCAAGTTTGACTGTGGAAGTAACTGCAACTGCTGCTTGGGGTGTGCATTTGGCGGTGGTTGAGATCTAATACTTATAAA
>BBSZ01009806.1:0-13900 GCA_000981365.1 Subanguina moxae
AAATCCAAGTGCGGGTTTGCGGGGCGGGTTGTGACATCGGTAAAAAATGCGGGGCGGGTTTGCGGGTACATAAAATTGCCAAAACGGCGCGGGGCGGGGCGGGTTACCCGCGCGGGGCCCGCCCCGCGCACATCACTACCATTTTCTTCAATCTACCGTATTTACTCTAATTATAGTTCACTTTTAAATTCAAAAATCGTGTTTGTGACATTGTGTTTTTGATCTATATTTTGTTGTTGGATTTTGGACATGTTATTCTCAAGGTTTCTTGCTCGTTCTTTGTTTCTTCTTTTTAACTGCGTTTTCTACTATAAAAGTTTTATTTTAACACAAAAGCTGATGTCCAGTGGGAAACTCAAGAGAACGGTTATTAGCTGGCAATAAAACTTGTTACTCGCCTTCTTTTACCTACTCCCTTTGCAACAACCTAAAGCATTAAAGTAATGTGCTTTAGTGGCATTAAGCTAGTGGACGAAAAAGTGCACATCACGTTTCAAAAGACCAAATTAGTTCATTGCTAAGATTTTTTTAACCTCCGTTGTTTTCTGCTCAGTTGACTGGAATTTTCTGGTGTGCTTTTTGGTGTTTAAAGTTGATTGGCTACTAAAAAAGGCAGGAAGGCAGTTTGCGATTCTAACCATGCTTGTTTTTATTTACTTCTGCATTGTCCTTTTGCTAATTTTAATTCTCTTCTTTACCTTGCCAGTAGAGATTGATCGAAAAATAAACGTCTCGGAGCGCTAATTACAAGAAATACGGTATTTACAAAACAAAAATTCATTAAGCACTCTGCTAAAATGTGATTTCGAAAAATAATCCTTTCCCTCTAACAATGCTCCCTCTCTACGGAAAGGTTAAAAAATTAAAAATATTCCCATGAGCATTATTAGAGGCATAATCAAGCAGATACATTGGGAAATTTAGATAATTTTATACCCATCATACCAATCATCTCGTTTTGTCTCATGTATTGGGTTAGTAAATAAGACTTTGAGTTTTTATGCTGCTTTTTTAAACAATTCCATAAATTTCAAAATTTAAATGGATGTGCAGCTACAGCCTTGCCATTTATTATTTCTTCGCTTTCGTCGAAAAATGGCCGCCTCCAGTGAATTAGTTTGGGCATTTAAAATGATAAGCTTCACACAGTTACAAAAACACAACAAGCCAGAAAGAGTCGTAAGGCTAACAGCAGCAACTTTACGCAAATTTTATTACTCATGAAATCTACCCTTACTGAGCAGTGTCTACAAAAGCATCGACGCGAATCTGAATAATTTTATTTATAATCGACAACATTTTTATATTTTTCCAATTTTTCTTTAAGCGGAAAATTTCGGGGATTTTTTCAGAAAATTTCCGATTGTACAACCCTAATTCTTAGTTTTCTTTTTGATCTGTAAGGCAGACAAATAAAGTTGTACAAGAACAAACAATCAGAAGCGAACCAAACATGAGACAAACGACAAGGATTGAAGGAATGGGCACAAAATTAGCCAAACTTTCAAATAGATTTACTTGGTTAGACCAACTAATTTCTATTTAAAATAAGCGTCATCAATCCACGCTTTGCTAATTTTATTTTCTGTTTTTAAGGGTAAAAAAAGAGGGCTCACAACCAACAAGTTTCTTTACGGTTGAAAAGCTGTCAAGAGAACAAGAGACTTTAAGCTATAGATGAAAGGCTTGGATGTGGAGGAACCAATTGAATTTGCCGCAGCAAGTTATATATACATTTGGAAGATGAAGAGGATACAACAACTGGATAAAATTGGTGGTGAGTTTTTAACATAACCAGACTTGACTTTTTTTCCCTCC
This sequence comes from Subanguina moxae, assembly GCA_000981365.1. NCBI lineage: Eukaryota > Metazoa > Nematoda > Chromadorea > Rhabditida > Anguinidae > Subanguina > Subanguina moxae. The sequence continues at coordinate 1,819 of BBSZ01009806.1, forward strand.
TTTACACACTTTTTAAGCATTTAATTAATACACATGCACTAAGAATGTGTTAGTAAGCCTAAGGCATTGCTGAAAGTGTGCTTTCTCCACTTTTCTTTTTTCTTCCAATAAGCTGCTAAACAGTTTTAGTAGAATCAAGCTAGCTGGATGATAATGATGAAGAGGAAAATAATTTCCGAATTATATAATAATGCAATGAAGAGACTCTTTTTCTTCCTTTTCAAAACATTGGTCTGCTCTTTGTTGTTTTGCACAATGTGCCTGAATTTTGCTGTTTTGAATAGGATAGGGATGATGCTTTAGTAATTTGTTTACGAAGTCTCTCTTTTTGCTCAATAATTTTTTTGTTTACGCACTGCGTTTTTATGTTCTCTGGGTTCAATTACTTTTTGGCATTACTGATTTAAATTTCTCTGAATGTAGCAGGGGTGTAACCGACAGTCCAATTTGCCTTGTGCGATATTTCCGGCATTTTTTTACGTCCGATGACAAATTTTTGGTGATAATTGGGCACATTTCGCACACTCATTAATAAGGAAGTTGCCCATTTTCTTCAATCTACCGTATTTACTCTAATTATAGTTCACTTTTAAATTCAAAGATCGTCTTTAACCTACGGGTTAACTGCATCATCGTTTGCATGTTATTATCTGACCAGAACTCAGAAAAGAAATTCTACATAAAATCGAAAAGAACATCAAGTTCATGGCAACACGACAATTTCTCGTTTTTTCGACATTCGCCCTATAAAAACTAGAATTTGTCGTGTTGCCCAAGTTGATATTAAACTTTAAAAATTCTTCTCGTTCAACTTTGTTTAGATAAATTTTGTCCGAAAAAATTTCTGGAGGGTTTTCCCGAAAATTTTGAATTGTTCAGCTAGTTATGACTAACTGTGACCGTTACAACCAAAAAACTTAATTTTTGTGGTCTGGTGATGAGCTTTGGGCTTAAAATTTAGAGACAAACTATCTATATTTAGAAGGCAGCGGTAACTTATGGGTAAGAAAAGGAAAAAGCAATGACACTCCACAGGGTTTATTCTTTGCAGCCGGTCCCGATTGGGGAAGAATTGAAGAGTAAGAATTGATACTAGAAAAATTATAGTAGGACCGCTCAAGGCGAAACCTGAAGACCATCTAGAATATAGAAGAAGAGGTGGGAGATGGGAAGAACAGCCAATGGTACAGATCACTAGGAGGGAAAGCCTTTTCCCCTTTGGAATGAAATAAAAAAATTTCAACTGAGCAGCCAACGTTTAAAACAGTTTAGCAGATTCCATAAAAATCACAAAAAAGAGACACAGAAAGGAGACATAAATTACAATAGCTGAACCAAAATTATTAAAAAAAGATATTTTTGAAATTGACATTTTTGATCGTTAAACCAAATGCCCCAAGTTGACACTCCTGTTGTAAATTCACGATACGAAAGTATAATGATACAAAGTTTAATCTCGCAGGTAGGTCTGTCCGCTCATCTCTAACTCTTCAAACCTCCTACGCCCCCGAAGGTAGGAGGTTTGAAGAGGTTTTAGGGCATCATCAAGTTTTGTGGTTTTCAATTTGTGTGCTTTCATCATTGTTTTTAGCGAATATGGGAAAAAAGAAAGCATTGTTCCTTTCTGATGAAAGCAAATTCGCCTACAAATTTTGTAGTGCTCAGTATCGAAAAAATGCAGCAAACATGCCTCATTATCTTAATGTATATTTCTGCACCATATCTATCATCTGAACTGTAGATTTTTTTTTTAAAAGCTCAGTGCAAAAAGATCGGACTGGATGCGCCTAGAAACATCGACAAAGTAGCAGGTATAAAACGAAAAACGAATCATCCTCCATCGAAAATCGTTACAAAAGCAGAATCGTCTACACCAAGAATCACATTCAGATAGATGGTCGAATGTAAGCAAGAATGGCCTTAGAAATGTGATTGTGCATGCGCAGAAGCCATTTCTCCTCACCACTATTGATGTAATTTTGGATGCACACACATAATAAGACTTCATTCAGAAATTCTTGGCAGAAGAGATTGAGAAATTGAGTATGTATTGCTTGATTGTAATTTTGATTAATTGGGATATATATTTTTGGATATTGGGATATTTTTTGAGGATTAGTTTGTTTTTGGGTGTTATAAATAAAGAATGGAGTTGTATGCCATACTTATTAGATGTATTTTGATTGATTTTCAAATTAAATTATGCTAAAAATGCACTTTTGCAAAAATTTTAATATTCGCAAATATTCGGGAGGATTCGTGACAATCAAGCTTCATTTTCTAAACGCCAATACGAAGGAGAAATTTCTGAGCTTCAACATGAAAAAAGATCGGCTCAAAAAACAAAAAAATCGACCAAGAAACAGCCACTTTAAAATTATTCAGAATACTTTTCAAATGACCTAATAAATCAGCCAACCCTTCTTCTTAAATTTAGAAATGCATAAAATTAGTGAACCTGAACTTTGGTGATTTTTGTTTGCCATCTAAACAAGTGACAACCATGGAAAAAGAAAGCATTTAATCGTTGTAATGGACGAAGTTAATCCTTGGCTGATGAAAATAAGATGTTTTTAATTGGCGTCTTCTTTATTTATTCTCTATCCTTTCTGTCTACTTTTTGCCCCTGTATGATCAAACAGAGGCGGCAGATGGTAGTTGAGACAAATTTGACTTTTTTGAACTAGTCTCATTCTTAGTTTGAAAAAGGAAGTTAATTTCCGCTAGCAATGTCTGTTTTTGCTGCTACTACCACCTAGCAGCTTAATTGTTATTCTCATTTAGACATTTTTTTAAACCGAGTTGAGGATATTGACAGCAGTAGAAGAAAAGGAAAAAAAGTTCTGTTGTTGCTGCCTGAATAGATTTTTTTTTCTGTCTTCGTATGAATTTTACTAAAGCTTTGTAAATGTATTGCTGCAATGGTGGGTATTTTATTGAGTGAAATAAAAACTGGGTATATGATTTGAGAAAGAATTGCTGACGCTACAAAACGGTATATTTGGAACTTTTTTACAGTCAAATGTCAAAAAAGTAGCCCATAAACTTTTGGACCACCAGTTACTAATAATTAAGATGAAGAGTCTTGGAATTTACTCTCTAAGTATGTGTGTATTTTCGAGCTACAAAAAGTGATTATGTAGAATTTCCAACTAGTAAATACCTTTTTATTGTATTCATATGTACTAGAAATAATAATGGCATTGCACGAAACTAAATTACGTTTAGATTAAAAACGTTATGGCAATACTGTATTATGCGTTGAGGCCTTTGTCAAAGAGAAAGAGCCTATGGATGATGAAAATCTTTGCTAATTGCCGGCTAATTCCTGGAAATAGAGACAAATCCAACTTATTTTGATATCTTTATCAATTTTTTCTCAGAGTTTTTGTGTACACTCTGTCCCAAAACTGTGGACGCACCGAGAGATTTCGAAAGCTTTTTAAAAAAAGGTAATTTAAACTTTAATAGAAAATGCAAATAAATATAATCATGCGAGAAATTAAGATCAATAACATGATTTGAATAAGAATAGTGGGGTGCGTCCATAGTTTTGGGACACTAAAACACATGCGTGAATCGAAAAATTGATTGCCTTTTTTAAAAAGCTTTGTTCAAAATTCAAAATTGTTCAAAAACCCGAAAAAGGGGGTGCGTTTATAGTTTTGGGACACAGTGTATATGTCTGACTTATGGAATAGTCCTACGATTCTATCAAAAGGGTACCACTTGCACTCAAAATATTTTAAAGTTTTTCTTGAGAATTCAAAACATTGATGCGAATTATAAGCAAAAGTTGTTTCCATGTCTTGAATTCTCATCAAACTTTTTAAAATGTTTTTTGAGGGAAAGTGATATCTCTTTGGAAACTGGAATCGTAGAGTTATCTGATTCGTCAGACAGACACACGAAAACTCCAAGAAAAATGTTTAAAAAACCATGCCAGAAGGAGAAAATCTCATTTGTTTCCAAAATTTTTAAAAATCAATATTTATTCTATTTAACGTAGTTTCTAAAATCATATTCCCTTTTGGAAAAAGTGTTTGATTAATCTCCCAAAGGAGGATAAGAATCCTCGAAAAGAATGTATTATTGTTGTTGTTTTCGGAGACCAAGAGGAAGTTGCATATTACATTTTGGGTTGAGTGCAGCAAGAGTAACAGCCAAACTGAGAACACAGCTTGGGCAGTCCAAAAGCCTGTTGCCAAAGAGCTCAATGACCAGAGCCAACCCCATGGCTTGTTTGAACAACCTCTTGCGCTTCCCTCATATTACATCCACTTCTTTTCAGTCACTTTTTTACACACATTTTGTCAGGTTTAAAAGCTGCTTGAAACCACAAAATTTTGCTTTCTTTTTTTCTCTGCACCTAAATTAAAATGCTTTATAATCACAAATAAGCGAATTATATTGGCTGAACACAAAAAGTGAAGCCAGTTCATCTATTTTTCTCAATTATGATTGGAATTTGTAGTGTGGTTTTAATTTTTAAAGGCTTCAAAAAAAATTAAATATTTCCAAATTATTTTTATTTTGTTACTTTAAGCTTTTTCTGTTTTTTTACTAAAAAAATTGGTAGTACTGTATTATAACCCCAAAAAATAATATACACCTTCCCACCCTCCAAAAAAAGCACTTGATTTTCTAGGTATATTGATCATATAAAAGGCATTTTTCACCATTTTTAAGGGATTAAGGGTTGTATAGGGAGGGGAAGGGAAAGTAAGGAACTACTTTCTAAAAAGGGCTAAAGAAAAACGCTTTTTCTTTAGCTATGTTTGTGTGCGCATCTCAACTCCGAGTCCACAAGTCCCCTTAAGGGGGCTTGAGAGTTAGAGATGCGCACACAAACATACCTAAGAAATGAATCCGAGCAAGATTCCGGAGAAATAAATGCCTTTCAGGCCTTTTTTGCCATAGTAAAGTGAGAAAAATATGGTAAAAGGGCAAAAAAATTTGCACAAATGGGTTGCAAAAAAAACTGCCTTAACCGCAAAGAACCGGCCCAAAACAACTCGCTTTACCGTTTTTAGGGCATTAAAATAGGTTAGGGGGATTTGAAAGCGGTTCGAAATTGCCGTCAAAAGTTTAAAAAAAAAAGTTATGACTGAGATATTTTAACAAAAAAAATTATTATTAAATTAATTTTAGAAGGAGACCCCAAGGATCTCCTTCTAAATCTTATTTGCCAAAAGTCTGTTTTTATTAGATTCTACATATGAGAGAGAGAGAGAGTTTTCTTCTAATTTCTTTCTCTAGGATATATGAAAAAATAATTTTGATGTCAACAGTTTGATTTTTTTACATTTTGCTTTTGTTGGAATATTTAAAAATTTTGTCCATGTTTTTGTTTTCATCGGGGACACCCTTTTCCTCCTTGTTCTCGCTGCTGTCATTGTTCTTTTTTTTATAGAAGACACTAGCTTATTGTTCTCGTTTTAGTCGCCACTATTGCTCTCTTCCTCGTTATCGCGCTATTGGAGACCTAGTTTTAGAGTTTCCATTTTTCAAATGTTTCAAGAATTGCGTTAACTTTAAAACCGCCGTAATTTTTTTCTGTGATCTAATTTTGAAATTTCTTTTTGAAAAAACCGGCCTACCAAAATGTTTTATAACTTAAAGTTTTGTTGCGTATCAAGGTAGTTGCCAATTAGCTCGTAAATTTTTGCCTACACGTTTTTCCTTTCTCACAAATTCTGAGAATTAAAATGTTGAAATAATCTTAAAAATCCACAGGAATCAAACACTTACCTCATAAACACAAAGAATACCAACATGTTTTTATTAACTTTCATAAACAGTTGGCCTTTTCTAAAAACTTAGGTGTTGTTTTCTTGATTTTTGTCTCTTTTTTTCATTATCCTCTTTTCCGTATTTGCCATTATGCAAATAAAAGGACTTTTTTGTTTTCTGAAGCGTATGAAATAAAAACTAGAAATTTACATTTTCAGTTTATCACATTTATCACATGTTTATTGAACATGATTCTATTTTTATGTCTGTTAATGTTTGATTATGACGCTGTTGTGTAAACCACACTCTTTTTTTCATTAAACTTATATGGGTTGGTATGATTGGTGGTGGTATAATACAGTAGTACCACAAGTTTCTCTATTTCCAAAAATCATTTTCGCATTAAAAACCCTTTTTTCAGCTGCCGGAATGGGAGTTGTAGGTTCAAGAAGTAAAAAAGTTGTCTTTCAAAACTGGTTTTAGGGCAAATATGGTTAGAGAAATTATTCTCTTTAGTGTCTTCAAATCCCATATTTATTTTTTGAGAAAATTGTTGCAAGGATTTTTTATTAATGAAAAAGCTGATAAAAATTGATTTGCTGTAGAGTACATGTTTAAAAACACTGTTTTACATGTTAAACATAGATTAATGCCGTTGGCAAAAGTAAGTAAACACATCCCTGCAACAATTTTTGCAAAAAAAATGAGTGTGGGAACTCTTCATATGAGTTCCCAAAGATTTCAGAAAAGACCAACAAGTTGAAAAAGTTAAAAAAGAAAGGAAGAGATGTGAAATACTTGGTATTGGGTTGAAATACATTGTTTGCTCACTTAGAAGTTTTCCCAAGCTTAATTTTTGATCCTACCTAAACTATCCTGTTTTACGCTCAATGTTTATGTAAAAGTGCATTCGATGGCCACATTATGAAATGGATGGTTAGTATCATACTGTTTACAGTTTTATATAAAAATCGGCAAATAGAAAATATAAGAACATAGAGTGATAAAAAAATATATGTGAATAATACTTCTTTCTGCTGCAAATTTCAATTTTTTGCTTGTAACTCTTCGTGTAGCCCACTTCCTTTACTTTTTTTATTTTTTTCTTATTGGTCAAAAACATTTTCGAGTGGATAATTTCTCAGTTTTCATATGAGCTATCATTTGCTGTGCATGAGCAGCAGAATGCATGACTATAATCCATGGAAGTGTCAAATCATACCAAAACCTTTTTTATGGTTCAGCATCATTAAAGTGTCTACTGTACCTATCTTTCTATTCTGTTAAATTTTGAAGTCTTTGCCTTTTGTCTATTGCTGAAAGTGATCAAAACTTTTTTATACCAACTCAAAATTGACACTGTTTTATTTTTAAAAAAATTGAAAGACCAACTTATCTTACTGCTTTTTCTTATTGGCCAAATTTTGGGTAAATTTTAAGGAGTGATTAGAAAGCAATAAATGCTTAACATCCACACACTTTGCTTTTTAATGTAAATAAAAAAAAAGGAGCTTACCATTGAAGAGTTTCAATTTTGGAAAATTATGATACTGGTATACCGTACAATCAACCCTCGATAACCCGGCACCCCAATGGACCAGTGGACCGTAAAGAATAAAAGCAGTATAAAATACAGCAAGATTGATGTAAATCAAATAAAAAATAAGAATAGAAATTAAAAATCTGTGTGTTTCGACTATATATTTTGAATTTTTTTGCAAAATGTAGGGGTATATCAAAAGTTTATTTCTCAGCTGGGACCAGGAAAAACAGGTCATTTTTATCGAGACCGACTGTATAGTGTAGCCTTGCGAGTGCAGTTTGCAATGCGTTTATATTCTAAACATTTCTAAAAATAATGTTGCCGCCAATTCAAATTTGTGGAATTTGCGTGTGCGTTCATGGCTAGATCTTTAAACACAAGTTTGCCTTTTTTTTTAATTTCAGAATGAGTGCAATCAAAAAAAAATTAGATGAAGGCGCAGACTACATAATCATCAAAAATATAGCGATATGTTCTGTCCGATCTATTATTATTTTTGTTAAAATTCTAAACCTGTTGGTGGCTCTACTCTTCCTCCTCTTAATTAATTTTCAGTTATAAGCAACAAAAAATAAGGCAGAAGAGGAAAAAAGCTACGCGGATGATGAACCGGACATTTGGGGATTTATACCTACTTCATTTGGTAAATTAATAGCAGCAGCAGCACTAACAAAATCATTTTCTGCTCAAAAAGCCTCTTAGAAAGCTGATTACAGTGAGCCAAGATATTTTTGCAACCTCTAAAAGCTGCTCCAAAAGTTGGACCAAAGGGTTTTAGCCTTAGTCTAGCATGTTCTCCACCCTCAGAGTAAACTGAAAAATGTTATTGTCTGTTCTAAAATTTACGTATGACATCACTATTTCTTTTTTTACATTTTAGAGGCTAATTTTTGAGATTATCTTCGATGACTGACAGCCTTATTTATTGCTAGAAATGAACTCATATTTGCTGCTATTGCTACTTTTTGTTAAATTGAGTTATTGTCAGGGCTGATTGCAAGTGCTTTTTCATGCCGTTGTCGTCAACTGAGTCTACTGCCAATACTACACAAGAGTATGTGACTGACATACACAGCTCTAGAGTGGCTCAATTGGTGACCAAGGCTGCTACACAAGCTTTTTTCTTTGGCTTTCAGGTGGGTATGAGTTAAGTAGCTCAAATGACTCATTTTGACAGTGAATTATCTACGTCATTCACACTTCTTATATCTAAGCGCCCAAAGACAACATTTCAGGGAGTTTTGTTCTACGTATAATACCACAAAGCTCTTCTTAAAAGCTCTAATGACACAGAACGGCATCAAAAAGTACGGATAGTGAATGGGTTTTTTAGATTATTTTTGCTCTGGCCAAATGCCATTGCGATTATTTGAGCACAGGGAGTGCGATTAATTGCAGTGATTATACGATTTTTTTGCTTTGGTTTCCTCATGTAATTCACAATTCACCACAAGGGGAGCAAGCAAAAGTCATCTTTCTAGTTCTGACCTTGGAGAAGCACCCAGTATATCTAACACATTTACCAATTGTACCTCAGTACCTTCAAGCTTTTTTTTAACATCAATAATTGTGATTGATCAATGTTCAACCATTTGCTCAATACAATTGATACACATTTTAGTCTCTTGTAATTGAAGAAAATAAAATTGTGACTGCGCTTGACCGCATCGCAGCCATCTTTATCAAAAAGTGTCATTTCGGTTAACTTCGGTGCTCTTATTTATGTTTCGAGTGTTCGCAGTGGAATATTAGCTGTCATTCTACGACTTCAATACAAGTAAAAAAAGTATCGTATTTATTCAAAGAGACGGGTAGTTTCTATTTGAAAAATAGTCAGCCCTGTACAACAATGAGGCCCATTTTTTGCCTCAGTCCCTCTTGTTGATTGTTCACTGTTATTTTAAACCCAAACTACCGTATTTTCTCTAATAGCTCCCCCCCCCTAATTCAAAATCGTGTTTTTGGCATTGTGTTTTTGACCCACTTTTTCCAGGTGTCTCTCAGGCAGCTTACCACCCAAATTGTAGCTAAGACAATAAGCTACAAGTTAAGTAGTAAGTTGCCTGAGAGACACCTGGAAAAAGTAGGTCAAAAACACAATGCCAAAAACACGATTTTGAATTAGGGGGGGAGCTATTAAAGGAAATACGGTATGTCTTAGGCTTAAATTGTAGGCTCATTGCATGGGCATACACATAGTATGGATATACGCTAAGCTTGCGATCTAAACCTAAGGCTTAGTTTGGGTTTAAAACAAGTATCGCCAGCATATTACCGTTGTACAGCATATTACCGTTGTACAAAAAGTGACGCTGCCAGGATAAACCCCCCCCCTTTCCGATTTTTCCAAAGTGTCTAATAACCATTTTTAAGTATAAATTATGCTAAAAAACAAAAAAACTATTTTAAATGGGTTGAGGGCTGTATTGGGAGGGGAAGGGACAATTAAGGGCCTAATCTTAGGAAAAGAGAAGATCTTGAACATAGTTTCCCTTGCAGAAACCTACCGCACAAATAAGCTCTGGCATGCATGCTATTTTCATGCATCCAGAGCTATTTCCGAGTGATTTATTTCTCAGATATGTTTTTGTGCGTATCTCAACTCCAAGCGCCTTCGCACCCGTAAAGTAAGCACCTCAACAAAAACGAAATTCAAGGGCGGCTTCGGGAATCACCAACAGGTGCTCATTTATCGATTACCCTAATAGCTAGCCTTATTGATGTAAACACACATGAACTGCCCTTTAATCGATTATAAAGTGTTTTACATGAAAATTAGTGCATTACTAGATCATCACAAACAACGAGTAATCTCAAACGACGTGCGCCAACGAAAATTTTTGCCAACTTCCGAATGTTGCCTGTCGACTAAATTTCCATCTGGTGTTGTGTGAAGCTGAATAAATTTTTCAATCTTATCCACCATGCTAATCCAGCCCACCCATTTTTTATTTTGGCTGCTGCCGAGAAACTTAATGGTTTAATTTATCTTGTAGAGAAATCTCCTAGCTAGAAAAGTAGGACAAAATATTGTGAGAAAAAAGGGACAATTGTTGACAATTATGTCTTTGGAAGTTGAAAGCCGGAGAATTTTTGGCTAAGAAACATAGGAGGGACCAAGGTGTTCAAGGTCTTACCTCAAAATAGGCCTTAATTATGATCGATCCTTGTTTTGTCTTCCAGAATGCCTCTCCTTCGTCTGGTATTCACGAAGCGACTTATTCATCAACTACTCCAAAGTCAGTGCCATCTTTCGTGCCCGTGGATCATCCTTTTATTGTCTTTGCCAGAGAGGTTTGCCATTTTGCCACTAATAGGCTTTCAGTTGTCATCACTCAATTAGAGCTAATTACGAAGGGTTTTGGTTCAGATTTATCTCTGGTTGGTGCCTACCATGGTTGCGGTACTAACGGTAAATGTCACTTAATTATTTTAATAACCAAATAATAATTTAATAATCCAAGAGTACTAGCAAAAGAATTACAGATTTCTATGATAGGCAATGGTTTGATAGTGATCTCAGCACCTTGGCTGGGGAGACATATCAACCCCTACAACCGTTTGTGCATTAGTTTGGCGGCTGCTGACGCTTGGGCCGCTTCTCTTCTAATAACTGGTAAATCTTTACATAGACTTAGTCTTCGGTTAAACTGGAACTAAATTTTTTCCAAATTACTTCTGGCTTTTGCCATAGAGCATGTACAGAATTTTACGCCCTTCAAAGCAGTAAAGTCGCTTTTTGAGACAAAATGGGAGTGCAGATCCATGTCTGGTGATGGTTAGTTCTGGTCAAAAGTTCTGACCATTTTACCCTGTGTTATAAAAGTTTCGGTACAAATTTGAATGACTCATATCTTTTTTATTAAGCTTTATATACGAAATAAAAGTAGAAAAAACAGACTTTAAAACAATGCCAAACACTGCCGCTTTTTCTATCAAAAAGATATGAGTCATTCAAATTTGTACCTAACTTCTCGTGAGAGCCAGAAGAAATTTGGCAACTCCTTTGCTTTTCTACGCCTCTCACACGCCCTCTTTTATTTGACTACGAATCGCCAACACTTTTATATGCTTTTTATAGTAATATATTAATATGATGATACAGATGAGACTCCATATAACGGAATTTTAGGCCTGTTCCCAAGGGCACTATCAAACTGAGGCTCGATTGCATATTAATTTTGTAAATTTATCGTAAATATTCTATTAAGCGAGTTTGCCCACTTATTCTTCAATACAGCATTAGAGATGCTCGTTCATTAGAAGATACTTGCTTTTTGAAAGGTTCCTGCTTATTTTTCAGGGCTGTGTATAGTTTTCCCCCCTCAAATTACTCATTTATCCCCTCAAATTGCTTGAACTTGATTATCTCGGTTGTTTTACAACACGTTTTAAAATGCAGCAAAAAACAGCAAGTGGGCATCTGCAATAGTGTCGAGAATTAAGGGCATGGGAGGGATTGCGAGACGGGATTTCAACCTACTTGCGGGATCCCGCAATTTCACACATTACTGATGCGAAAATATAGTGGGATTGCGGAACTTTTTGTGAAAATTTTGTATACAAGTAAGAAACTAGATTTTTTTTAGAAAAACAGCAATTAATAGCACAATTCCTCTACACAATCGCATTCTATTTAATGCTACAATTAAATTTATACACTGCACCTGCAGTAACAAAAGGAATACACCATCAGCAAGTTTAAACGAAAGGTAAAATGAGCGAAAAAATATGAGTGGACGATGCGGCATTGCCGCAGTTGCGCCTGCGCCCTAAAAGTAGCTACTATGATACCCCCCCCCCCCC
>BBSZ01009807.1:0-17478 GCA_000981365.1 Subanguina moxae
ACCCCCGGAGGTATTAAAAGAGGTTTTACGGTAAGTAATCATGGTCAGAGATTGATACACAAGTGCTGAAGAAGCTGGTTGATAGCATACAAAAAAGAATTTTCTCGTCTATTCAAGTCTCTGAAGGTTGTAAAAAATATTATTTGCATCATATGTTGCCTGTTTCTGCTGTTATTGGGTCAATAAAATTCATTTTACAAAAAGTTCCTATCGTTATGATACGGCGTATTTTCGGTTAATTGGACGTAAAAAAAATTCTATTTAAGACAACTGGATTATGTTGTTCCAAATAGCATTATTTTGGTGTGGTTCAAATTTGTGTTAAAAGGGAAAAAATAAATTGAGCAAAAAACTTCAGAATTTTACAAAAAATTGCATTTTCTTATCGTTATGATGCGGACTGTATATCATGCTTTGCAATGTTCTCAGGCAAGCGTGGTAAGACAAGCATTCAAAAAAAAAAACGAAAAAAATTATTTTCCAACTCATTAGAATGATATTTGGCCGAGAAGCAAACTTTGAATGGGAAAACGAAATGGATAACGTTTACGCAAATGGCATATTTGGTATAGAGTCACGTATCCGCTCTGACTGCATCTATTCTTAGTCTAGTTCCTCGTTATGGTCTGTAAAATAAGAAAAATAGGATTCGAAAACCTTTTTGGCGACGCCCTAACATAGAATATAAAATACATTAAAGATATCTGGCAATATCTTGTCCGCGACGATTTTTCGTCGTGGCGTTATTTTGTCCGTAGTCATTTCGTCATAACGAAATATATTTCAAAACAGATATACTTTGAACGGCATTTTTTCTAAGAGGGCACGGCCTTTCAAATGCAGTTTACCATCGTGGTTTAATGGTAAAACGTTTGACTTTGAAATTCGACCCCCACCGCTGGTACTTCTTTTTAACTTATTTTTTTATGAAAACAGCACTACTGGATCCCTAAAAGTGTGGGTAATCCAATCATATTAATACCACAGTACATATACTCAAATTTTCAGAATAAAGACGTTTGGTTTCGACGTGTGTTCGATGAGTTTCGACTTTTCACGTCGACCACACGCACAATCAAACATCTCTATCCTGGAAATTTTCTGAGATCAATTCAATGCTTAACTCATCATTGCGTAGCACGCATCACCTAATTTTAGAAAAGATATTACTGCATACAACGGGCTTGAGCACATCAATATAGTCGCATAAGTATCGTCTACCCAGTAGATCCTCCAAGAAAGGTCTCATTCTTAGCTCATATACATCCAGCCCCATGAAGAGAATGTTGCGATTGTCGAACAAAGCTTTAATCATTGAAAAGAAAGTCATCTATCGAGTTTGCACTTGAGGTTTGCAAAAACATATCAACATATCAATATTTTTTTACGTATAACATTTCATTTTGTAAAGAATTGCCTGAAGAAGTGCCTTCTTAATCATTCCAAGACCGGCTGATTTTACCAAAAATCGACAAAAAAAATCTTGGAACAAAGACTTTTTTTAATACTAACTTTTGCTTTAAAAAAAATTTCTTCAACTGTAATCATATTCTGTATTGAAATTCAAACCTCCATTGTTGCTTACGCCTTGATACTAAATTCTAAAAACTTAGAAGCAAAACACAATTTTTCCAGCGAAATTTGAAGGCGCTAACTGCGGCTCTCGCCCTGCATAACGACGACTTTCTATAGTTCTCAGACAAAATTTTTTGACGAATTAAAAAAAAATTTGTATCTCATTTGAAAGCTGGGACAGCGGCGAACATTTTAAGGCCAACATTGGTTAACTGAAGCAAGATAATGGCTAAAAAAATAACAAGCAGCAAATATATGGACGTTCTATCTCGGATTCAAATTCGCTCACAAAGCCAAAATCTCCATTTCATGTGTTTTGAAAAGACATGATCAAATTAATATATTTTGTCGAAAGTCTTGACTATTTTTCTGAGATTAAAAATCTTTTTGTATTGTTCAGTTCCAACGACAGCCTATCGATGCCGAAAATTAGGGTAGAATGAAAATTAGCAATTTTTTTACTTAGAGACATTAACTTTTTTTCAGGTAGTCCCTCTAGGAGCAGGACAAGATGTGGGAAGAAGTTGTATTCTCGTTTCGATTGGTGGCAAAAATGTGATGCTTGATTGTGGAATGCATATGGGGCACTCAGACGATCGTAGATTTCCAGACTTCTCGTACGTTTTTTATGGCCCTTCTCCAGCGGGGGTGGGAAGTGGGCATTAAAAAATCTCAATTTTGTTTTTTTTTTGCGAAAATAATGTCAAGAAATGTTGCGCAGATCTTAAAACTGAGGTTAGGTCACATAACTTAGGTGATGCTTTAAAAAATTTCAGACCCGATTTCTGCTGAAAAAAAGAAAAATTGAGGATTATTTTGCAGGTTGATGCAAATAATCTGGAACATTTGAAACTTTTACAGCTCTTTTATCAGACATTTTTCAAGAAACAGCTTTTTTAGTTCATTAGCCCGCGAAACCTTTTTGTGATGCGTAATGTCAAAAAGGTGATCTTTTTCTTGGTGACACTCTGGTTTGTGTCCTACCCACCCATAAAATAAAGTCAGGTTTTTTTCCAAAAGTGGTTTACAAAAAAAGCTTATGCCTATTTTAAATCTTCCAGATTATATGTGACACTACATACTTCACATTTCCTTTTCCCAGTTACATGGGAGCAGCCTTTATTAAACATGATTATTTCATAATACCTTACAATGACGTGAAAAAGTGTCGCTAAAAAGATTTTTTTATATAATGAATTTAGGTACATTAGTGGTGGTGGTCCGTTAACAGATTATCTCGATGCCGTCATTATCTCCCACTTTCATCTTGATCATTGTGGTGCATTGCCTTTTATGTCAGAAATGGTGGGCTATGAGGGACCAATTTACATGACGTATTTGATGTTTGCTTATGCTTTTTCATTCACTTGGACATTTTAGCTATCCATCCAAAGCGATTGTTCCTGTCCTTCTAGTTAGTAGAATTTATTGATGAGTTTCTTATGTCGACTTAAGCCTTGCAGGAAGATTACCGAAAAGTCCAAACCGAATTCAGAGGGGAAACAAATTTTTTTACATCGGCCATGATAAAGGCATGTATGAAAAAGGTTAGTGTTTGCGGTTAAAACTTTTATTTTATTATTTTTTAGTATTTTAGGTGAAAGCGGTGAATTTGCACGAGATCATCGATGTGGATATGGAGCTATCCATTCAGGCGTTCTATGCTGGACATGTTCTTGGAGCAGCGATGTTTTTAGTCAGGGTTGGTTCAGAATCAGTGCTTTACACAGGTGGGCTCAGATTTTGCAAATTTGTTTCTAGCTATCGTTTATTTACGTCGTTCAGGAGATTTCAATATGACGCCAGACAGACATTTGGGTTTTTCTTCCATTTACATGCCTCATTTATTTGATTTTTACGAAATTTATTTAGGTGCAGCTCAGGTTTCTCCTGGTCTTCGTCCTGACTTGCTTATCACAGAGACGACTTATGCGGATACAATTCGTGATTCTAAAAGAGCAAGAGAACGTGATTTCCTTAAAAAAGTGCATGATACTGTTTTGAGTGGTGGAAAGGTATTTTTGAAAAGTCAGTGTTCAAGCAAAGCTTCATACTCTAATAAATTATAGATTCTCATTCCGGTGTTTGCTTTGGGAAGAGCTCAGGAGCTTTGCATTTTGTTGGAATCGTACTGGGAAAGGTTGGATCTGCGAATTCCTATCTATTTTTCTCAAGGTCTGGCGGAGAAAGCTACGAAAGTAAGCCTTGTTAGAAGCTGCATGCTTTTAAATTGGGACTTGCAGTACTATCGTCTCTTTATTAATTGGACCAACGAAAAGATTAAGAAAACTTTTGTGCAGCGCAACATGTTCGATTTCAAGCATATTAGCCCGTTCGATATTTCTTATGCTGAGGCACCTGGTCCAATGGTTTTGTTCAGCACTCCGGGCAACTTTTTTGTCTTGAGTCGAACGCTTTGGTTAAATTTTGATTGTTTTAAGGAATGCTTCACGGGGGCCAGTCTCTTCGAGTGTTTAAGAAGTGGTGTGGAGACGAAAAAAACATGATCATAATGCCAGGCTATTGTGTTGCTGGGACTATCGGAGCGAAGGTCATTAATGGAGCCAAGAAAATTGAAATGGATGGAAGAACTGTAAGTTTTGTGACAGAATATTGTAGGTTGGTGCAAATTATTTCGAACATTTTGGGTGGTCATAACTTCCTCTCCATTCATTTTTGGTAGACCATTTTTTGTATTAAATTCTTTTCTTGTGTCATATTGAAAATGTCATTTTTCTTTGATTCCCTTGTAATTAGGGCTTTATCTGTTGTCAAGCTGAAGTCAAACAGTACCTAGAATGGAGGAGTCAAGAAAAAACCGTTGATTTAACGTTATATGCCAAAGAATTTTTAAAGGCCGTTGAGCGGAAAAAAAACCTGTTTTCTCAAAGACAGCTTGGATAAGAGTTATGAGCATTTCATGTGTTTCAGATTATTTGTGCCATCCTGTATTTCAGAACGGTGCTTGTTATTCTCGTCATTATAGTACGACATTAACATCAAAGTGGAGTACATGTCTTTCAGGTCGGTTTTCACTTTCTTCATATTTAAACAAGATTTCTTTCAGTGCTCACGCCGATGCCAAGGGGATAATGCAATTGATCCGTAATGTGGATCCTAAAAACGTGATGTTCGTGCATGGTGAAGAGAGAAAGATGGAGTTTCTGAAAACTAGAGTTGAAAAGGTTTTTGGCTTTTTTATTTTATCAAATCTGTTATCAATTTGTTTAGGAATTTGAAATTCCAGTTTTCAAACCGGCTAATGGAGAAACCATCACTATCAATACAAATGCTGCTGTCTATTTAAATGGTGATTTTATCATGACTTGCAGCTTAATCAGCGTTATGAATGCTGCGACTCGGTCACTATTTTAGTTCCCGAGGAAATTATCATGAAGTCTATTGCTAATTGTCCCAGCCCTTCAAAAAGACATTGTCCTTTCAATGCATGCGTGCTTATGAACAAAGAAGTACGCCTGAGAATTGCATCATTTGCTTGATTTTATTTTTTAGACCAAGGAGTTGGATGTTGTAATGCCAAAGGAGGCTGCACGGATTCTTGGAGTCGACCTCTTCACGATAACGTTTAGCGAGATATACGAAGTGACTGAAATGAACTGGGAAAGAATTGCAACCAAGCTCAGGGCTTTTGATCCTGAACTTCAAGTGAAAAAGGTTTCTGTAGGGTTGCTAAGTAATCATTTTACCACATATTTAATTTAAGGACGGAATTGAGATGTTTGATGGAGAACTGTCTTTCGTGGGTGTCTCTAAGCAAGCCAACCGATTCGAAGTAATATGGGAGGAAACGCGAGAGCATTGGCTTGAATTATTGCTTGGAGAAATTTGCGCCATAAAAGTTGATCCAGCACTAGTCAAACCTGCTTCTAAAACTCCTATGGAGTACAGATAGACGTTAGTTTGCGTATTGTCGGTCATATTCTGTATATTTTTTGTTGTTGATTTTGGGGAATAAAATTTTTGTGTGGATCCTTTCTTACAACCTCTATGTTTTAGATCAGCATGGTGCAAGATTTATTCGCGTCATGTTTTCGTAATTACCGTATTTACTCTATTAAGCGGGCACGCCCGCTTATTTTTCGACGCTGTGCTAGGGGGTCCGCTTATTAGAGGGTGCGCGCTCATTAGAGGGTGCCCGCTTAATTTTCGGCCTTTTCTCGTATCATAATTCAAATTTTAGTGGGAAACACAATGAGATAGATCTCAAACGACTCAGGAAGATGTCCGCTTATTAGAGGGTGACCGCTTAATAGAATAAATACGGTATGTTTCAATAATTCTTTTTGTTCAACGTCTTGTTGGTTTTTGGAGGTGTTTTAAATGGATCAGGCTCCTAGGTGCCGCGAGTGGATGAGGGTACGTTGATATTTTATCATCGAAAATTCCTCTGCACCAAGTAGCCTGTTTGATGTTTTTGTCCGTGGAGCGACAAACTGTCCCTTAAGGGTATATTACACCGGATATCTAAGTATTTCGCACCAATAGTGGCCACGCACTAGTCAAAGCAATTAATTCTTCAATCGATTAATGTGCATGTCTACTGGCGCTTCTCTTTTGCGCATATTTAAGTTCTTCTTCTCTATTTTCTACTCATTAAGGTATTTTGAAGAAATTTTTTAGATATCGGGCTGCCATTTGGGCGACATTATAAAAAAGCAAAAGGTACCGTATAAAACGGTAATTTATTATTGCAAAACCTTCTTTAGAATATTATAATTAGTACAGGGCAAAAAGTTTCATGCTAAAAGTAAAAAGAATCACACCAAATGTTTTTTGATGCACCGCTTTCCCGATTTTATGGTTTCCCATTTTTTCAGAGAGTGTCTTAGATCATAGACTGCAGGAATTTCACTTATCCCCGTTTTTAACCTCACTAGTCCATTATTAATCGGATATAAATATATCATTTTTAGACGTTTTTCGTTTCCATATTATCTAATTTTGAATTTTTTTTGTGTGTTGAAGTTGGCGTTTTTTATTGCTATAACATCTGAGTAGAAATTACTTGTGCAGAATCTTCTCTCAACTTTAGCAGGTATACACTTAGGAAACATTTTGGTATCGTACATCGTACTTTTGAACAGCATGTGTTAACGCGATCAATTTTATTCAAAATGTTTTCGTATTTTCTGGAGGGGAGAGACGGACGGTTTCTTATCAATTTCCTTTTAAGTACGTGCATTTTTTTGTTTTGTTTTATCTCTCGCTCATTTTTATAGAATGATCGCTGATAAAATTTTCTTTTTTTACTCGACTTTTATAGTCTTGCAAATATCTTTGGAGGGAGGTGTTCTCTTGACTAACTATGTTTAATTTATTTTAGGAATAAACTTAGTAGGTGATCACAATTGCTCTTCTAACTACCAGTATGAATGGTAACAATCTCGAACATTTTTTACGTCAAAAACTCAATTCTATGGAAAACTCAATAGCAAGGTGGTTGATTTCGAATATTATATAAGATTATAAAAAAACTCCAAATTTCCGTCTTGTAGAATCTATTCGACCAAGTCCCAACTCCGTAATAGTGCTGAACAGGTAGCTTTTTATAGTATTTATAGTACTGCTGTATCATACCCATCCTGCTCAGCGTCTACTTCTTCGCTCACAGCCACTTGTCGAACCAAAGAGCGCGACTATTTGCACAAAACAAGGGGGGGAATTATTAGAACGGGGGGAGTTATTTTTTGGATTCCTTCTAAGGGGGGGGGGAGTTATTAGAGTAGGGGGAGTTAATGGAGCAGGGGGAGCTATTAGAGGAAATACGGTATCTTGGGATATTTTCGAAATGTATAGAAAGGGATCTATGCTAGAAACGATAGTTCGGTACTTATCAACCCAGTACATTGACCATATAAGAAGCATTTTTTGACCTCTTCTTGAGAAATAAATGTTTTTTCAGGCCTTTTTTTGCCATAGTCCAGCGAGAAAAACATGGTAAAGAGCAAAAAGAAAGCGAAAAATTGCATAAGTAGGTTGCAGAAACTGCAGCCTTAACCGCAAAAGATGGGGACAAAACTGCTCACTTTACCTTTTTTAGGGTATTAAAATAGCCTGGGGGCGGATAAGACACGTATTTAGTGTTAGTTACACTTTGGGGAGGGGTATAGTTCATTAGTCGTATTCATAAGAAAGTCTTGACTATTGCCTGTTACATTTTACAGACTAGAAAAGACATTTCCAATGCCATAGACCACCAGTTGCAATGCATAAGATCACGGGAGCAAGAGCTTCTTTTTAACCTGGAGGTATTTGCTATCTTTTGCTTTAAATTACTTTAACTGATTTTCAGGACATTATGGCTAAAAAAGAGCAGAAGTTGTGCAAACAACAAGAAAAGCTTAACCAAGCAATAGGTCTGCTCTCTGACTTAATTAATAATGTTGCAAAAAATTAAAAAAACCATGCAATTTACTCTAATTTAGGGGCTTGTCAACAGAGTCTGGAATGTGTATTGCATCAAAACAGTGCTATTGATGCGGTCAGTGTTCAGAACATGCTGTTGAAGTAGGTATATTTGTTTTATGCAGTATTGTGTGTTTGGCTTGTTGGCTTCTGAGCTAGTGGGTATCTGCGATAAGGATCGCAAGCAGATTGCGAGAAAATTCATGTGTCAATTTGTCTTGCATTTTTTGCTACTTTTTTTTACTGCGGACGAGCTATGAACCATACGACTCGCAATTCAATACAGGGTTAGCGCATGGAGTGTGGTTTGATTAGCCAGATGCACAATACTGTTTTTTTTATTTCAAAATATGTTTTGATTTGGCTGTTTAGATTGAACGCTATTGATATTGGCCCAAAAGAAAATTCCAACATTTTATTCGAATCTGATCCTAGTGATTTACGCCGAGACATATCTTCTTTTGGTTGCATTATCACTGGAGATGAGCCCAAGGTTTTGATCCTTGATCTGTTTATTCCAAATGCGAAAAATATTGATTTTAAGACCCTCGAAAGCTTGCCTCTGGATGTGGAGCACTACGATGACGATGCAGATTTGCTCTCTTCTGCTCTCACTCACAAGTCCGTGCTACGTCTTCATCCTACTTCCAGCAATTTTTTAAGTGCTGGAAAAGCTACTGTTTCTAAGCTAGCTCCTTTTTCGGAATCTATCAACTTCTGGCTTTCACAAATGAAACCACCAACAACAGCCTTGGATTGTGAGGAAGAATTTGAATATATTAGGGTAATTCTTAGGGTAGTGTAATTGCCCGGGAAAATAGTTTTTGGAGAAACACTCGGGTAATTGTTTGGTAACGGAGGAAATACTCAAAAAGTCCTGTGCCAACATACTAATGTTTTTGTGACACTATTTAAAGCCATTTTCATTTACTAAACATGAGCATGAAAATGTAGGCTCTATCTTAAAATCCAGTCCATTTTTTGTCTTGGCCCTCCTTGTTGTTATTTTGTAGAATTTTTTTCCCTTATGTTTAGATTTGCTCGCCCGGTAAAAGGTTGATAATGGGTAATGCCATGTAATTGCGCAAACTGCTTAAAACTTAAATCTTAAGTCCAGCGTCTACCCATACTATGTGTACGGGTGTCCACTCGGATTACGATTTAAGCTTAAGGCTTGTTTTCTGTTTGGATAATATTGGGTTGAGCGATAATTTTTTGCCGTTTTTTTTTCTTTATTGAATATTTAGCAATTTTTCATGAACAATAGCAACAATTTAATCAATTATCTATTTTCCATTACTGCTTACGACCTGCTCCCACCTTTCGACTACAGTACGTTTCATAATGATACGACATTTTTTATAAAATGACTTTTATTGACCCATTTTATTGCAGTTTTTCCTATTTTTGTTTGCTATTCGTGTTATTTTTAGCAAAATGGGCAAAAGAAAGAATCTCAGCGAAATCGAGCCCATCTTCTCGGCCAATTCCCTTTGGGTTTGATTCCCATCCTACTCCGACAAGGCCCGAAGTTGGTCCTCGTCAAAGTTGGATGACCTACCGGTGTGGGGGGTGTCTTGAAGGTCAAAATTGCCATTTTTGAATTGACCATACCAGTACTAAGCTGTCCTTTCTGGCATAGATCCTGTTCCGTACACTTTGCAAACATCCCGAGTAGCTATGGTGGCCTTTTGACTCTTATTAAAGGCGTCGAGAAGCAGGTGTCGAAAGTGCTATTTTTGGTCAGTGAGGCTGGCCATTTCAAAATCCTAAAAATGGGGTAAAATTAATGAAAACAAAAAAGAAGGGACGACAATGTGATAGATGAGCTCGAGCACTTTCAAATGCTATATCATGCTTTGCAACGCTCAGGCAATCGTGGTGACAGTAGCAATCAGTGTTTTCAATAATCAGAATAAGAATCAGAATGGTTCATAAGCAGAATTCAAAGTCAGATCAGAATCAGAAATCAGAAGCAGAAATTTTTGAAATAAGAAACAGAAACAGAATGATGATAAAAATTTTTCAAAGTCAGAATCAGAATCATTCTCTTTTGCTTCTGACTTTGAAACATTTTTTAATTCTGACTGATCCTGATTAGTTTTCTGATTCTGAAATTTATTTCAGCTATCTTTCTGTTTTTTCTTATCACTTCTTCATAAACGAAAAAAAGTAAACATTCGAGGTTTGACTATATGTTGAGGGTGGACTATATATTAAGGGTTGACTGTATGTTGAGCATTGACTTTATATTGAGTGTTGACAGTTCTGATTTCTGATTCTGATCTGACTTTGAATTCTGCTTATGAACCATTTTGATTTTTATTCTTATTCTGATTATTGAAAACACTGAATCGGAGTCAGAATTAGAAAATGTTTCAAAGTCAGAAGCAGAATTGAAAGGCAGAAAATTTCAAAGTCAGAATCAAAAGCAGAAATTCTGATTCTGACTTTGAAACATTCTGCCTTTCATTTTGAATTTCAATAGCAGAAATCAGAATGATTTTGACTCTGACTTAGAAATTTTCTGCTTTTGATTCTGACTTTCAAAATTTTCTAATTCTGCTTCTGACTTTGCCATTCTGATTCTGATTATTGAAAACACTGGTAGCAATCAAACAAAAGCGAAAAAATTATTTATCAAACCAATAAATAATGTGTGTTTTTTACATCTCAATAAAGAAAGCACAAAATATATTACCCGTTTCACAACTCTAGTAATTCTTTACATATTTTTGCAGATTTTAAGAAGTTATGTTCTAGGATCGAATAAACTCAATTTCTGGTTCCTCTTTTGAAGTGGTCAATAATACACACAGTGACAAGTCGAATGCCCTACCCAAATCCAAACGTGATGAGATCTTCAACACCCATTTTTCCCAGGTGAAATGTTTTGTCTGCCAAAAAATTTTAAAATATTTGTTATTTAAGATAAATAGCTTTCCACCCGAATTTTGGTTAAAGAAAAATAAAGTGGATGAATTGGAAAACCAGCCAAAGACAGCGATTTCACCCACTCAGAAAGAAACCCTTGACAATTATCCAGCCAATGAAAAGTCTCCACTCGTTCTGTCCGATTCATCTAAATTGGTGAAATCTTTGATCCTCTCACTCGGCACTAATCAATGTCGTTTAGGTCAAAGATATCAAGTTAAAAAATTTGGAAGAAGAGCGTGTTAAGCTAGGAAATAATAGTCGGAAACGCACCTTGGAAGAGCAACGGAATACCAGTGGTTTTGATTTCGAGAAAGTGATTAGATCCATCAAGCTTTCAGAGGATGAGCACTGGTTGTTGGATGGTGGTTGCTCGAGCAAGCAAAGCCCTTCTCCAATCCTACAGTCTTCCTATTCGGCTGAGAATGTAATTGAAGACTCAAAATGTGGAATGCGAAAAAATACAAAGAGTGAAGGCGATTTTCAATGTTTCAACAAAAAGGTTTGACTCTCGTGGATTATACTGTATCTTAATTATATGCACCAAATTCACAGTTTTATGTGCTCTCAAATGAGCTATGAATTCTAACTTCAAAAGTTGGGTATGCAGAATTTTTGCGTAAAAGACTTGTTGAGTTTTTCTTTGAGTGGCGTCTTCGAACTAGTCATGTCTTTTTTTCTTTTCCTAACATACCAAAAAATGAAAACTTTCGGGAGATAGAGCAGAAAATTTGCTACAAATTTATCTAAAAGATCACGACATCAACAGTACCACTTGGATTTTGATTATATAAATAAGTTGTGTATGTTTAGAAGCGCTTTGGACATCCTAAGGGTGCTACTACTGGTACTTCTAATCAGGTCAAACCACAAGAAAGACGCTCTGCCAATGAGAACAGAGAAGAAATGGACACATGGGAAAGTATTTTAGTATGGAAGGTTGGAAAACTTTCTAATTTGTTGAAAAAACTATGAAAAATAGCTTAAATTTGCAGAGAACATTAGAAAAAATTCATGCATTCAGAGAGGACGAATGGTTAGCGCCTTCATCCCGCACTCTCGCTGTCAAACAAACTAATAGCAAAATGTGTTACTAAAAAATGTCTAAACAGTCAAACAGATTGGATAATTCAGTTAAAGAATTCATTTAATGATTGTATTTTAAAATCAAACCTCGATTCCGTGTAACTTTTGGCCTAGGGGTAAAGATGTGAAATTCTCCGGAAAAATACTTTCTGAGTATTGCAGGTATCCCATTGTAATGGCTGACGATGAAGCTATTTTCTCAATTACATAGTAACATTTATCTATTCGCAAGGAATCCAATTGGTTTTTCCAAACTTTTAAATTCTGATGCTTTTTTTGGCTTCTACGTCAAACATTGTCCTAAAGACAATTATTGCACTCACAAGTTTGCTTAATGTCTTTCATTCGCGAAGGGTCCGAATAAACACAAAATGTGAATTTGTGCAATGTTACAAAAGGAAGAAGCATCTGCGCAGTGCGCACCTTAAATTTTCTGATTCCCAAGGGTTACACCAGATCGAGATGTGACTACATCTGAACTAGTGTTTTCAAAAATGACTTGTCATCAGACTTTAATGACAGTCATCGATGACAATGACATGACTTGTCATTGTCATTTTAAATAAAATGACAATGACAAGTCAAGTCATTCTAAGTCGTTGTCAAAATGACAAGTCATTTTAGCTAATGACAAGTCATTTTGATTGGAATGACTCAAATGACTGGAATGACTCAAATATATATCGATCATTTTGTTGACTCAATATGATTTTTATCCGATAGACTTAACTTTTATTATTTTTTAAGATGTCTTCTCTAACATCCCAGTCATTTAAGTCATTCCAGTCAAATTGACTTGTCATTTTGACAATGACTGAAAATGACTTGACTTGTCATTGTCATTTTAAATAAAATGACAATGACAAGTCATTTAGCCAAACGTCTAAAATGACAATGACAAGTCAAGTCATTTTAAGACATTGTCAAAATGACAACTCATTTCAGTCATTTCAGCTAAATGACAAGTCATTTTTGAAAACACTGATCTGAACTAATTTTAAATCTTGTGAATTATAATAAATATATTGTAAGCATGCGTATTCAAACCTAGCTAAACTTAGGAGGAGTTAATTACAATATTTGTGGTAATAAACAACTGTTTTCACAAAATTTGCAATTGATGGAAAGTTGCTCAAAATATTAGAACCTCCACATTAGAAGTGGAAATGCTGCTCGATAGTGCTTTGCCCCCACGAGAATCAGGCTTTTTTATAGCCCAAAATTCACAGGACATTCAAATTGATGAGGTAGCTATCAAAAATGTGGCTCTTATGGTTAGTATTTAATATAGTTATCGTGGAATTTTTTCTCTTCTAGATTCATGAAGCAGTGAAATCAGGGGAGATTTCTGAATCCGACTTTGAAGCTTACGAGATGCACATAAAAGGAGGCGATCAAGAAGCAGTCGAATGGTTTTTGTCCTCTATTACTATATAAAATACACATGTCAAAAGCAAGACTTTAGGGTTTTTTTCATTGATCTCATTAATTTTTCATTCTGGTTAGAAGACGGTTCCTCTTTTACGGTCAGCTATGGTGACAAAAATGGTGTAATCTCTACATACACGGGCTACTTCGCAGCATGTGCTTGTGTCAATAGGGCTCTTGGTAAGGGTATTCCACTGACTAATGCTAGCTATATGGCCAACATACAAGAAGAAGAACTGGCCAGTATCCTTCAATCTGATTCAGGTCTTTTTTGTGTTTGAGTAAGTAATTCAAAAAATAATAATTTATTTAGGACAAGTCATTCCCTTGCTGAAAGAGCGTTGTCTCGCAATCCGACAAGCCGGTAAAATTTTGCAAGAGGTATGTGGATTCAGCTTATCATTTTTTATTTGTTTACAGCCATTTTTAGAAGTTCAATGGATCTTTCTACAACTGTGTGCTACAATGCGACCAAAGTGCTCAATCCTTGCTTAAATTAGTTGTGGAAAACTTTGAAAGCTTTCGAGACTTTGCCCTCTTTAAAAATCAAAAAGGTGAATTTGAGTTTTGCAATATTTTTTACTTTTGGATCCATTCGTTTGTTTGGCGTATGGGTGTTTCGTAAATATTTACATTTTTAAATATTTGCCAAGGCTATATTCATCGTTTTTTAGTTTCTCTATTGAAAAGAGCTCAAATTCTTGTATCTGATGTGCATGGCTGTCTTCGCTCTAAAGCCAATCCAGTGGGTGATTTCAGTGATATAGGGTAAATTACAATGATTACAATTAACCAATCGACTGAACCTCAATAGGAGTTAGGTAAAAAGAAACGCAAAAAGAGCAACAGGCGTCAAATTCAATTTGATAACGGAATGTGAGGTTGCGGGTCCTTCCGCACACTGTACACAGCGTAAGCGCTCTGAGACTGGCCTTTAGCCTCATATTTGGCTATAAAAGCTTTCGAAACGGTAATTAATCATTTTGCTCTTTTTACCCGCTGCCCCTCAATATGACTGTTGTATTTCTTTTAGCAAGGTAAAGTGGCGCTTCCAGCGCCTTCCGAATCTCGGTTTTACCATCACCCCTAAAAATATTGTTTTAACCATTCTCAAACGTGCTCCAAATCTTACTTAATTAGCCATTATACCTTGTCAGGATAAATTACCAAAGTAGGTCTCTTATAAGTAAGAAATCATTAAATTGGGGAAAGCGGACCGGTGAAGCTATGAAAAAAAGCTATCTCGGGAGTTTCATCTTAATCTGCCCTCTACATAATATTATAATCCAGCAGACTTCTTAAACTTATGTACTTCAACTTATGTACTTCAATATAACCTGTAATTGTTGCAGCTCATTGACTATGTTTGCCGACTATAGAGTGCCTCAAGTACTTGCTTTCCTGGGTGTCTTGCAGTATTCAGAACAGTTACTAAACCTTTTAAAAACAAGCCCATTCCTGGAAAACGGCTCAGAAGCAGAGGTTGCAATTCGTGGAAATTCCATATACTCTTGCGATGTGAGCCTATCTTTTAATTTATACTAAATAAGTTTTGGGCTTTAGAAAATTACTGCAGAAGTTGAAAGGCTAAGGGTGAACTATTTACCAAAATTGGGGCAGAATGATGTAAAGGAGGAGCTTCGCCAACTATATGCTGTTGACATTGACATGTTCCTGTGGATGTATAGACGCAAACATTCTGCACAAGTTGAAGCCAAAGTGCCATTTCATAGAACCCGTTGTATCTACTACTGACTTAAATCTTTCGTTTACATAATCTATGTTGTATAAGGGCTATTTTCATAAAATGTTGTGGTACTTTCCAACCTTAGAATATTTTGTAATAAATAATTAAAAGATTCACCAGGTTTCTCAAATAAATTCTTTGACTGTCATTTTTTCGTAACCTTGGCTAACTCTTTCAAAGTGTACCTCCTTTGTTTTATTTTGGGGTAGATTTGTTTTACGAAGTTAATCTTATATATTTTTTATTTCTAGTTGTGATGTTCAAAAAATTTGATGCCAAAGAAGATGTGGTCGGTTCACAGCAGTTAAAGCAATCAGTTCAGGTATAAATTTATAGTATATTTATTGTTTGTCGATGAAAATATATTTTAGAAAGGAATTCGACAAAAACTACTGGAAAATTATCCTTTGCTGGATAACGTAATCGAAGATATTCTGCCTAAGAAAGAAAATTTCAAGCAGCTAAAGTGCAAGGATCATCTCGAGATGGTGGTAGACCATGAGGTTTGCTAATCTTCATTTTTTTATGTAGCCAAGATTTATTTAGCCATATTAGCTCGATTTAAATTTTTAGGGAATCGTGCAGTTTGTTAAACATCGCGATTTCCCCTACATTCCAACATTAAAACTTCTTCACAAGTGAGTACATTTCTTCGCCCTTTATAAGCACGTTGTCTTGTTGTATTTTAGATATCCTTTCATCATGCATCAGCAACAGGTTCTGTTTTAAATTGATGCCAGCTTTTTTCTGCCAATTCGAAACAATTTATTTTAGGTGGACAAGGGTGCGATTAAATTTGTCTTAAATGGTTCAAACATAATGTCTCCTGGTAGCTTATTCAATATTTTTCAGAAAACTTATTTTATGAATCCAGGTCTGACAAGTGCCGGCGGTAAGCTGTTGGAGAATTGCGAGAAAGGGACGATGGTCGCCGTGATGGCAGAAGGAAAGCAGCACGCAATGGCTATAGGAGTGATGAAGTTTTCGTCGCCCGAGATCAAAGAGAAAAACAGCGGCATTGCTATCGATAATGTTCACTATTTGGGAGATGGTCTGTGGAGGCTTGGACCAATGCAATGAGTACAAAAAAATTTTTCAGGTCTTTTGTATAACACACCCTTTGTTTTGTTGAGAAAATATTTGTTGCTAAATGTCTTGGTTGCGCATAATGGTCGAAGGCTAGTATTCGGTTGAATAAAATGTTCTTGTCGAAAGCGGAATTTTTTATAGCACCCAGCAAGAGAGATTACAAATTGTAATCAATCGAACAGTAGGTCTTACGAGTACGGCAATTTTCTAATTGCCTTTTTACCAATTCGGCATAATTTCAATAGCTTTTTTCCAATTCAGTAAAATTCTAATTTGGCATTTTGTTAATTACTTTTTTGTCAGATGTTGAAAGTACGAGTGATATTATTTTCGAGTTTTAGATTTACTAATCTTTGTACAGTCCCGGGGCCGAGTAAAGCCCATCTTCTCGGCCAATTCCTTCTGGGTTGACACCCATCCTCCTCTCGAAGTTGGTGTTCGTTAAAGCTGGATGGCCTACCGGTGTGGGAGGTGTCTTGAAGGTCAAAATTTCCATTTTGGATTTACTATACCAGTACTGAGCTGTCCTTTCTGGTATAGATACTTTTCCATAAACTTTGCAAATATACCGAGCCACTGCGGCGGCTTTTTGACCCTTGTTAAAGGCGTCGAGAAGCAGGTGTCGAAAGTGCTGTTTTTGGTCAGTGAGGCTGGCCATTCCAAAATCTTGAAAATGGG
Organism: Subanguina moxae; assembly: GCA_000981365.1. Lineage (NCBI taxonomy): Eukaryota > Metazoa > Nematoda > Chromadorea > Rhabditida > Anguinidae > Subanguina > Subanguina moxae. The sequence goes on from BBSZ01009807.1 coordinate 16,964, forward strand.
TTGAAATTAATGAAAACAAAAAAGAAGGGACGATATCAATGTGATAGATGAGCTCGAGCACTTTCAAATGCTATATAGTATAGTATGCCTTGCAATGTGCTCAGGCAATCGTGGTGACAGCAGCAACCAAACAAAACGGCAAAAAATTATTTATCAACCCAATATATCTAAGCTTTAAAAACTTTAAAAAATAAAAGTCTTCTCTTAAATATATTCTCATCTTACAAAAATACTTGAACATAAACCACCTAAGTGTAGTAAATAGGGTAAAAACCCAACTCGCCACCTTTCCAACTCGCCACCCCCAACTCGCCACCATCCCAACTCGCCACCATCCCAACTCGCCACCCCCAACTTTTATTTATGGGACAAGTAAGGGGCCACTTTCTAAGGAGGGCTCAATCAAAAAAAAAAGATCTTGAACATGGTTTTGTTAACTGGGGCCTACTGCATAGAGAAACTCTGGTATGCATACATGTTTTATGCACCCAGAGTCATTTTCGAGTGATTTATGT
>BBSZ01009808.1:0-10647 GCA_000981365.1 Subanguina moxae
CAGTTGTTGATGCAAATGGTTATGCTACAAAGCATTGAATGCTCAACAAAGCAGTTGGGTAAATTTTTTTGCTCGCCCAAAATTTGGGATAGACATAATAAAAGGTCAAAATTTTTAAAAAATTTGATACTAGTTTTAGATTGCTATATACCATCTAAAAGAGCGATAAAAATGCTACAATTTTGCTTTTTAGATCATTGGTTAAGTCCCAAAAAAAAAAATGGTTGAACCGCATTTAAAAAAAAATTCTGAGTCAATTTGTCTTGGGTAATTTTTTTTGCTCGCTACTGTATATGTTTTAAAGTTCTGTATTATCTCTAACTGGCCGGACTGACCTGGCGTGAAAAATAGCGCTCGTTAACTCGGCGCCCGCAATAATTCGGCACTCGGAGCCTGGTCCGAGTGCCGAATTATCAAAGGGGCTGGTGTTTTGGGTAGGGATCCAGGGACGCCGGCGATGTTTTGGCGCGGAGATGTTTCGGCGCGGCGTTATTTTGTCCGTGGCCGTGAATTAAATGTGAGCTTCATAGTAATTATGACTGTGAGTATGAATTAAGTGTGAGCCTCATAGTAAGTATGACTGTGAGTATGATGAGTACAGTTTTTCAAATGACCCTTTTTTCATTGCATTCTAAGTTTTTTTAGTAAGCTGTGCTTTCTAGAGGTAAAATTCCTTGTCGTAATCAGTTTCTAACCAAAAATTGCTTTTATAATATGAAAACCCACACGTTTACATACTGCACGTGGAAATTTATTATGCTAAAATATATAGCTCTACAACTAATAAAAAGCTTTTATGAATTTATATAACCCAAGCAAATTCAATAAATTACACACAACTAAAGTCAATTTTAAATGTCCACAAACTATAAATAAAATTGTTCGCTCTCCCACGTAGTAGTCTGAGAAAATAAGTAAAGAAAGCAGCTTCTTAAAGGATTTCCTTCCTTAAATCCAATCCTTGGACTCACAGAAAGACGAAAATTTAGCCAAGACTGAATTTGGTCAACAAACTTTTCCGTTTTGTTTCTTAATAAGAATGTTTTTTTTTTGTCAAACACATCTAAAAAACCCACGTCTAATGTAATCAAATAAAAAAGAGCAGCTTATATGAATGCTATCACCAGCTTAATAACCAAAATTGGGAGAAGAATTACAACAACACCCGCTTGTTTTAATACCATCTACGTGGTTTTCACTTAGTTCTATTATCCTCCTAATGGATTTGATAACATTCGGGTAAGATAAACCAAATCTGGTGTGTACCTGGATACCCAATTTTTTTTACTTTAGTATGTTTTTTTGCTATTGATGGGCAGTAAGAGTCTTAGAATGTGTGTCATAATACAAGAGGGTGCAAATATTCTGGATCATTCAAAATGACCATCACTTATTTGCTAAGCCGTCCTTAAAAATGGTTTTCCGCATTCAGCTCAGCTCGCAAAAGTAATTTTTAAGCACGATTTTTCTTTGGTGATCTTGTGGTTTGGGTCCCACCCATCTATACGCTGGAGTTTGGATAGTACATGGGTAAATCACTGAGTACTATTATACAAAAACATGGTTCACTTAGACATCAGAAGTTCCAGTCGACGAGATTCGGGATCGAAATCTTAAAAATTTTCGAGATAGTAGTAAGATTCCTGTCTCGAGCCCAAGCCCAGTTAAAAATGCAATCTAGGTGGATTCGAGATATCAAGCTTTCGTCAAGTCTTTCAACTGTTAAAAGTTAATTGGGTCTCACTTCTTCTAAAATCCTTAAAACGCCAAAAAAAATATTACCTCTAAACACACTATAATATAACCGCATGTTTTTTAATGTTAAAACCAGACTTTTTTTGTCTCAATGTAAAGAAAAGAAAGATTAATTTCATGCTAGCCAAAAGAAAAAAGGCACGGACGGACGAATTAATGGCTCATATTGGCAGACAATTGACTCTCCGAAAAGAAGTTTTTCCCGCCCCTTCCTCTTATCTGAACCATGACAGGCAAGAATTGAAAATCTTGGCGACCTGTTGGAAACTCGAAAATTAAGGATTTATAGTTTTTGGGGTTTTGATTAAAATTGGCTGGTTAAGAATGTGAGTTTTTGCCAAAAAGGTTTGCCTTGAACTTGAGACAATAACAACTTGAAAGTAGTGTGTTTGACATGTTTTCTATGGAGATGAATGTCGAATTTCCAATGAATAAATAAAGTTTTCAAAGATTTTTTGAAATGCCATTTTTGTTTTCAATGCATTCAATATAAAGAATGACTGTTAGAGATGGTTTTTGAAAAAGGTTTTTGAACTTTTGGGTAGGCAACAGGCTTGTGTTCAGAAAAAAAAATTTCCTCCACCTCCGGTATTTTTCAAACTACTCAGATTTAAATTTTCTGTCGTTGTTTTAGGCACGGTCATGCAACCGCCAATGTTTCCTGTCAATCTGTAGTCATGCTATGATAGGACTCGTGCTATGGAAGATCGAACCAACAATTTCGCTGAGGCTGCACATCGCCGTCTGCATACATTTTTGGATGTGGATCATCCGTCGGTTGGTCGCTTTATCACTGAGTTGACGAAAGTGCGAAAGCTTTACGATCTCCAATATTATGGATCAGTAAATTGCTGTTATTGTTAAATTCCTTATGTTGTTTTGGGAGTGTTATTTGTTTTTGTGGCGGCATAAAAATTTAAACCTTGAATCAAGTTGCTTTTTCGAATCCGCATGTGTCTAGAATCAAATTTTCAGATTGATAAGCAAACCGAGATCATTATTATATAGAGCTAAGCATATATGAGTACGGATACGCATAACGAAAGTACTTTAATATTTTATCAGCAAAATATTTTTTTAAAATAAGCTTTGTGTGTACAGAACTATGATTCAAACGATATTACAAAAAGTCGAAAAAGACCCTATAAAACAGCAATTTACTCGTGTTAAGCCCAGTTTAAAATACTCTAACCAGTACAGCAAAAAGGATTTTAGACCTGACAGAAAAAAAAATCCACACCAACAAAAAAAAACAAAATTGGTTATAAAAAAAAAATGAAATTATGATATGCGACGAAAACATGGCCGCGACTAAATCATGAGATGGACCGTAAATTATTGGGGATTTTTAAAGCGACACACTAAGAATGTAGCTCTTAAAGAGCTCTACAAAACTGTGTGTTTAGATTTTTTGCTTGTATGCGTTTTCATTTTGAAAAAAGGCAATTTTCAAATACTTGGTCATCGTTACCTATCAATTGTCCGCAACTGTATATAAAAACGTGAAAATAACAAAAAAATGTGTTGCTTAAAAACAAATACTTAGTATTCAGCAAAAAGGAAGTTTGTTTATTTTAAAGGGATGCAATTAGTAGTAAAAGCATGTTACTATAATTGCGTTTGGCATCGTTCTCAATTATTCTTAATTTACCAAAAATATATAAAGTCTACCACATTTTTTTATGGAAAACTAGAGAATTTTAATTAAATCTAACAATATTACTAAAACAAAGTTTATTTCACAATCTTAGGGGGAATTCAATTTTTGCGACTAACTACAAAATTTGATTTCGCTTGAAATTTTCCACATAACTTTGACAGGTTTGGTGGTGCTTTTGGTCAAGGAATGGCTATAAATTTTGCTGTTGGAAATTTTATATAGATTCGAGTCTTGGAAACGGCTCAGACATACAGTATGGTGGGGGTTACGCTAAACAATATTATTTACAAAAACATATTTTTTCATAGAAATTGAATATTGACCTTCGAGAATAGGCGTTCGTGTATTCTCCTAAAGTGCAAGAGCACCATAACGAATTCAAAAATCCTTAATAAAGGAAAAAGGAAACAAAGATATAACTTTTTTTCTCCGCAACCTATTCTTTTTTATAACAAAGTGCGTCCCTTCATCATTGCAATCTGAATCAAATATTCCGCTATTCTGCCAACAATTTCAGTCTGTTGTTTACTGCAAAACTTAGTGGGAGAATAGAAGCAAATTACACGCACACTAATTATGAATATCATTAACAATTGATTATAGAGTGCGAAAAAACACGCATAAACACATTAAAAAGATTCATTAAGAGAAAAATATTTTTATTTTATTGAAAATGTGATTTAGGAAATGTGAAGGAACTACAGTCGTGAACAAATCCTCGTACGCACTTGCTTCTCTATGTTTCTTGAGACTTTATTTATCAAATTTTTTATTTTTTTAGCAAGAATATCTCTGTATTGCTTTTTCACGACGTTATGTACCCGAAAATGGATGATCGTGTGGAAAGTTTGGTCAAGAGACTTCGCTAGTGTTAGGGGTGGTCCAATAGAGCGATTGCACGACACATTGGTATCTCAGAAGGCTGCGTTTGTATTTATGAATAAGGGTGGTCGTCCTCGCTGTACTAACCGAAGGTAAAAAACAATAAAAAGCCTGATCAAATTTAAAAAATTTAGGATGGATTGTTCCCCCTTCCGCTCCCAAAGATTCTGAATGGGGTTCAGGGGCAAAATTGTGGCTATGAAAATATGGATTTGTTGCTGATGTATTATCAAAGTCAGTTGTGAACTCAGCTTTTGACCTCATTCTTCTAGAAACTTTGTTATCAGATTCAAGTTCTTGAGGACATTATGCCCAGTGGAGTGCTTTTACCAGTTCTGAAGGACTCTTCCGCTGGAAATGTGACCATCCATCTCAGAAAAAAAGTGTAGTTTGGGTACCTATGGATTAGTCAACGGTGTGCCATCATAAAATTATTCTATCAATTGGGTGATAAGATCATGTTCGGTCGAAAAGTGTTCAAGTCAAAGCATTGAGAAGAAATAAAAAATAAAGGAATTTGGGTTGGCCCTACTTTCGTAAACCTCCTGTAAAGGAGGCATAGAGTGAAGCTTGTTGGATTGCCTTCCAAATATAAATTAGATTTTTTCCTAGTCCCGCTGCCCAATTTATCTAAACAAAGCATTGTCTTTGAAAGAGAAGACGTGGATTTTCAAGATACTCCTACCACTTTTTTAGCTGCTAAGATCCACTTTTGGGTGGAGTCTTCTATTTATTTCTTGAGAATTACGCCATTAGTTTTTGACGCAAACCTACGGCATTAATTTTGAGTGAAGTGCTGTGAAAAGTAATTGGAACAAGATGCACCTGCTGACTCTGCCTGTCACAGGTAATTACGAAAGTATAAATTGCAAAGAAAGCTGTGGAACTGTGATGACAATAGTCAAAACCTCTAACAAGTGTATTCACAGAAATAGCAAAGCCAATTTGGACAAAAATGCTAAACACAAGATGGTTTTAGCCTCTTGGAAGTTATTAGCAACAAAATTTTAGTGCTTAAAAAACTAATAGCAAAACAGTAGGAGATAATCACATTTAGATTCTAAAAACTTCTCATGGCAATCAAAACGATTATTTTTATAGATAAAAAAATTTTGTGAATTAAAAACTCATTAAACTTCTTTCTTCTCATTTGCCAAATATCTATAGGAAAAAAGATAGACAAACATATGTAGAGATACTGGTAGGAATTTTTTTTTGAAAATTAATCAGTCCCAAAGGAATTCTTCTTGTCTTGCCCTACCCACCAAGCGGCTTTTCTTTGCTCTCCTACCAAATGCCAAGGCCCAAGCCTATTTTTGAATAGGCAGCTAAAACAGGGTATTTACCCATTGAAATGGACTCTTCTGAATGAGACGACTGGGAGACATTACTTGCTGTCCAACGACTTTTTCCATGGCTTTTCACCATTTCCAGGGCAAGTCCAATAAAGTGGCCTCCCAGTGATCTACTCATCAATCTTTTTTCCTTGAAACTAATGGCCTACAAAGGGTAAAATAAGCTTCCAATACTCCTTTACAACACTCATTTCTGCGCACAATTTTAGAAGGAAATCCCGGAATTGATGATGCCTACACCCAGTTTAGTATGAACCAAAGTCACAAGGTTTTAGTTCCTCTTCGTTTTTTGTTTTGATTGTGAAAGAGCGTGAGCAATAAAAATTAAGAGGCTTTTTTAGTGGAATTTTTCGCAGAAAAAGGACTTTGAAAATGGCATAACAACGACTCCTCGTAGAACAAGATTTATGCTGGGCTTTCAGGCCAGACGTCTCCCAAGAAATGAATTTTGTGCTTTTTTGTCAAAACGAAAGCAAGAATTAATAAAAAAATAAATAGATACAATAAGACAAAAGTTGGCCGGAGTTTTTTTTACGGCCTCCTTTAACCACCGCTACGGCAATTTTAGCAGCTGAAAATGATAAAAAAGGTTGTTTGGCGGTCGAACATTTATGAGCATTTTTTTTTTGCAAATGGCCGACCGCCACCTAAAAACATGTTTTCTATACGTTTTAAGCCCTAAACCAGCTAAAAAAGTGGTTTAAAGCCCCAAAATCGAGGAGGTAGAAAAACTTTAGTCCAAAATTTTGAAACCCACTTTTTTCAACTTGGGTTTGCTTGTCCTACTTTTGGATTGGAAGGCCTTTTGTACATGTTCCTAGACTCCGTCGACGACTTTCGAAGGCGAAAAGGGGCTTGAGTTCTCGGGTTGGGATGCTCACAGAAACACATTTCTGAGAGCAAATGTTTCATAGAACTAATAATGTATTTCCTCTAATAAACGCCCCCCCCTAATTCAAAATCGTGTTTTTGGCATTGTGTTTTTGACCTTCTTTTCCTGGAAGACTCTCCGACAAGCCACCACGCAAATTTTAGCTGAAACAATGAGCTACAATTTAAATGGTAACTTGTCTGAGAGTCATCCGAGAAAAGTAGGCCAAAAACACAATTTTTTTTTTGAAGAAGGGCGTTTATTAGAAGAAATACGGTAAACATGTACAGTACGTTTTACATGTATAATGATACGACACCCCAATTTTTCTGCGAAAAACTGATTTTAGCGTCTTCAGCATTTCTGGACCAATTCTTGACCATACCTTAAGAATAGCACACTTGAGTTCATCTACCTGTTATATTGGCGGCAGTCAGCGTTCCCCAGAGGTTTTCGATTGGATTTAGATTTGGAGATCGAGACGGCCGTTTTATTACATCCAGTTTCTGACTCAGGAGCCACGCCTTTGTACTCTTGCTAGCATCTTGCTAGCGAAATAATTGCAAGAAATTACATTTTCCCACTGATGACTCCACGAAATATGATTCCTGGGAAAGTCAAAACGCGCTAGTTTGTAAGCTTCCTTCAGATTTGGTTGAGCAGCCATCTTTGCACGAACAAGGTTTAGGTTCTTGTCAATCACACGCCAAGCCGTCGTTTTTGAAACATCTAGTTCTAAACAGCCAAAATTTCATCACAAAAAAACAGAAATAACATGACATTTACCTAAACTTCTTCTGATATTATTGTAACTTGATGTAGAATTGGATGTTTCTTTCAAAATTCAACACTGCTGTCGCTTGGATAGTTTTGGAGGACGCCCTGAAGACTTCTTTTTGCCATAGCATTTGCTGATACGATAGAAAATTTTTGATAACACAACGAGTACGCTTGACTAAATTTGAAATATTGCTGTAGTTGTAGTCAGCGGTAGAGTAGGCTAAGATTTGACTTTCTTTGATTTCGCTGAGACTCTTATCTCTGCCCATTTTACTAAAAATAACACGAATAGCAAGCAAAAATAGGAAAAACTGCAATAAAATGGGTTGATAAAAGTCATTTTATAAAAATGTCGTATCATTATGAAACGCCGGTTTTTTTGTAATTTCCGCAAAATATTTTTTCTAGTTCTAAAAAAGATATTCTTTTTTTTTTGGATTACGATTTTTATGCTGTTTTTTACATAGAGGAAAATAAAAAGGGAGCCGATTGTACAAAAGAAATGAGTTTTTCACAGAAAAAGGGGGATTTCGTATCATTATGAAACGTACTGTAATCCGATTTCTTCCAAAAGCTATCTATCATTTAGCAAGGCAAAATTTGCGAGATAAGGATACTCTTTTAGTCGATGTGATAATTTTAGAAGATAAGACTTTTTACAATAAAAAACATTTATTAAGAAGATTCAATATATAAAATTTATAAAAAATCAATACACAACAAAAATATAATAAAAACAACGTCTTTGGAGTAATTAAAGTCAGAACACAACAAAATCATTATTATGTCCATTAGCAAAGAAGTTCTGAGAAAGAGCAGAATATTTCCTTCCTGGCTACGCTAGTGCCCCTTTGATGTACTCAATTAGAGAATATGCACTTCTTGCATTGGTGCTGGCCGACCATTCCTTGGTTATTTACCCTTTGAACAAAAAAGAGAATTTTTTCTACAATTTGCCAACCAAACTAAATGAATATACAAATGCAGGACATTGTGCGTATGGACAAAACATAAAACCTACTATAATACAGCATTTGAAAGAGCGATAAAAATTCTATAAAATGATGTGCAAGATATTTGTATAAATGCATAAATGCAGAAAAATTTTGCCATAAATAACATTTTTTGAACATTTTTTATAAAATGTGACTGCTTTTTGCACACCACTGTATGCCAGAATAAAAAGCATAGTATAAGGTCCAAAATATATTTATTGTCCCAATACAATTTATGATGAGAGACCCAGGATCCAGCTCTTCTAAAAACTTTAAAAATATTGATGCAATAATTAAATAACCTGAGATTTCGGGATTTCACATGGTCTAACTTAAAAATTTTAACAGCAAAAATCCACTCCCCCATACATATATGACGCAGACAGAATTAAATTATTTATTTAGACATCACAGGCAACCCTTGCTCTAGTTTGAACCTTGAGACCAGAAAAAATGTACACTATATCCACGGTTATGCTGTAACGAGAACAAGTTTTTCGCAATTTGTTTCAATTCTGGCCAAACCGAAACACAATATCAAGGGTCACACTACATTGAGGGTTGACTACATTAGTAAAAAAATCTTCAAACAAGACTACTACTTCAACAAGATAACTACTAAACATCAATGAAAAAAGAATTGATTGAATTTTCATAGCGTCCTGTTAGTAAGTCATTAATTGTAGCTTTCTTGCATTTGGCCGGCTAAAGCAGAGCGTTTACAGAATAAGTCAAACAAAACTTCGCCGCTTTGAAAATTTTATCTTTGCTTTTTTTTTTCTTTTTGTTTGCTATTCCTTAAAGCACTTACTAAAACAGCATATTTTTGAAGGCTAAGGCTCAAAAAACTTCGAAATGGAAAGCAACAAAGAGCCGCATGCCAAATATTTTTAAGGCAGCAAAGTCTTTTTTGATGTATTCTGTAGATATAAATTTTTGCTTTACGGAAAAAGTTACATTGCTTGGAAATGTACTCTCCATCAAAGCTGTACGTTTGTCCCGAAAACAATGGAGGTGAGACTCGCAAGAACAGGAGTGCTCACAAATTGCTAAAAGCTTATGGCTTTTATTAAATTTTTAAGACCAAAAAAATTGCAGAAAGGAGCAACCAACAGGGTTTTCATAGGGGACCAGGCTGGTTTTTGAAAACTTCAAAACCGCAAGAACTTTGAGCACAACAAATACTTACCTCCTTCTTTGGAGGCGTACTTGACACAGTGTGAGCGCTTGTTGTTGTCTTCTATCAGTGTAGTGTTTGCATTTCTATGGCAACACAAACCTGAACTGTTTTCAATGAAATTTATCAAAAAATGAGAGTATTGTTCACCTGGCTTACAGTCTTTATGACTAGCGCAAGAATGGTCCTCTCCGCCCTGCTTTCCTCCCTTTGGTCTGACCATTTGGATGAGTAAGCTATTGGAACCATTCCGACTTGACTGATGACCTCTCTGCCTTCCTCTACGTAAATGTGGTGCAGAGGTTGATGAGTTATGAGGCAGTACTAATTGCCGCAAACTTTTGTTTTGCATCTTATACTGCCTTTCTAACCTGTTCAAGCGCTTGTTGATTTTGCAAAGGGAGTGACGAATCTTTTTCTTCCAATTCCAAGTATATGACTGCTTCAAGTTTTTCTTTTGATTGTCTAAAAATATTTGTTTAAAAAACCATGCTTAGTAGTGGATTGCAATATTAGTCTTGCTATCGCGGTATTATTGGTTTGTATATAACTGATGTCCTAAAAGTTCGGAAATGAACTTGCAGCTCTTTTTTAGGCTAAATTTCGGAATTCACACCCCAATCAATTAAGTACTGAAAAATTTTTAAAACTCATTTTTTCAAAATGGCAAAATCTTGTAAAAACACGATTTTGAATGGCTAAATTTCGGAATTCACACCCAGTCAATATACCGAAATTGACTGGGGTGTGTATACCGAAATTGACTGCGGTGCGAATTCCGAAACTGGTCCCTTTTTTATAACAAAACTTTTTATAAAAAATGAGCTGCAAGTTTGTCCCCGAACTTTTAGCACTTCTCCAAGTGTTACTTTGACCTAGAGTGAAAAAAATTCCAGTAGAAAAACTTACTTTTTGCAGCTTTTTGCTCTTTCTTGAACTGCTTGGAAAGCAGTCTGACTTCTGCCTTTAACTCTTTTAATCGATTTAGTTTCAGTTTTGTAGATTCAGAAAAGTCAATAATATCAGTCTAAATCAAAATATATAATGAAGAAACAAGAAAATTATATCTCAAATCTTGCCGGGGGTTGTTTAGTCACTTTGGATACATTTTCACCCACTCCTCGCTGCTCAATGCCCACCTTGGTGATGTTTGTGGTTGGATGCTGTAACCA
>BBSZ01009809.1:0-44751 GCA_000981365.1 Subanguina moxae
ACGAAGCTCTTTCTCTGAGAGACAACACAATTTTAAAAAAGCATAAGTGGCAAAAACCACGAACTTTCATATGAAATCTTTTCGTTTCCATCCAAGACAAAAAATAAATAAACTATAAAAAATGATTGAAGTGCACCCCCCTTGAAGTGCACCCCCCTGTAGTGCACCCCCCTTGAAGTGCACCCCCCTGCTAGAGGGGGGTGCACTTCAGGGGGGGTGCACTTAGGGGGGTGCACTACAGGGGGGTGCACTTCAAGGGGGGTGCACTTCAATTTATACGACTCCAAGGTACCGGGCTCAGCGTCCGTTAAATCGAGAATCCGTTAAGTCGAACCTCATTCTTAGTGAATTTCATTGAAAACCAACCAAACCTAATTGGATACGGGGTCCGTTAAATCGAGCGTCGACTGTATCTAATTTAAAGCTCAATTTTCTCATCGTAAAAGCGTCGAAGGGAAAATTAGCAAGTGGGGTAGGGATAGGCATGCCATAGCTTTCGATCGGTGTATAAAGTTTGTCTAAATGACACATTAAGTATGTGCCCTTCCCATGTTAGTGTGAGCATAACGAAATAAAAATTAGCAAAATATTTGTTGAAAACTGGGCTATCAAAATAGGTAGACCCAGTGATAGGTCAAATTTCTTTGGGCTGTAAGCTATAGAATTCTTACTACGCTAGGATCTGCCCAACTTTTTAATTTAATAAGGCCAACAAACCGATAGATCTTAGCGGCAAATTTGGCCTTGGCGAACATTTGCTCCACTCAATCAGCCATCCATGATTGATTTGTGTGTGGCACACTTAGAATCACAGCAAGCCATGACGTTTGCTACCAGCTCAAGCTCGGTCCCAATATTTTGTTTGTATTTTTGAGAAAAGTGGTTTTGCAGAAGTGAATTCCGCGTTTTTTGCTCACTCCAGAAACGCCTTCTCATTAGCACAGCTGGAGGTGGAGGGCCAGCAAATGCCAAGGTGTGCCACAACAACCACTTTCCAATGCACACAAATGCTTTAGAAACCATTTGATGGAAAGAAAGAGACAAAAAAATTCACGAAAAAGTCAATAATTTACTTGTTTCAAGTGTTTTAGTGCGTTAAAATAGCAGAAGGAAATGCTGGAAATGGGCATTGGGCAATCAACTTATATCATAATTGAGCGGATAAATGAGTGGGAAACATTTGCAAGTGACACATCAAATGGCTTGGAGGTTGAAAAGGATGGAAACAACAAGAAAGTTGTGAAATATATGGCTAAATGGACTAGCAAAAGTCCAATAGAAAATATATGGATTTCGCGTGCATGGACAAAAGCCGGTAAGAGCATGCAAAATCACACAAAAAGTCCTCTTGGAAACTTTCCCATATTTTTAACAAGTCTTTCATAGCTCGGCAATTGATAGAATACTACTCAACAGCTATTTTGATGGTAAACGCCCAACTTGTCCCGGGTCCAGCTCGCCTAGCCCAACTCGCCGCGGATCCAACTAGTCTTGTCCTGGATTTGACAAGATATAAAAAATATGTTCTACCTTGGGTGACCAAGGTAGACAACCTTGTAATTGGTATTTTTAGACCTCGGAAACTACACCTGGGCATGCAACTAAACCTTAGGCTCAGGGTAGGCCAGCCTAGGTTAGCCGTGAGCCAGCCTAGACTCTGTTTGACCCAGTTTTAGTGATTCACGGCTAACAAATAATTTGGCACCCGGGCGAGCTGGGAGAGTTGACTTGGACCCCGGGCAAGTTGGGTGTCGTCCAAAATGTTTGACTGTGTATCTATTTTGTTTTAGCATTCATTATTTGTCGGCACTCAGGTTAGCGGCCCCCTCATTGTTTTTGAAATCGGGTTTCAACGTCTTGTAAACAATTACTATACGCTAAAATACGATAAAAAATATGTTTTATGACGTTTTTTTAAAGGGGCAGGAAACTTGCTTGTTACAGCACTTCGAAATTTAAATTCCCGCGGGACCACCACTGGCTTAGGCCTAAGGGAAAACCTACCCTAAGCCTTCAGTAGTCCCGCGGGAATTTAAATTTCGAAAGTGCTGTGACAAGCAAGTTCCCTGCCCCTTTAGTAAAAAGTCGCTTGAGATGCGCATACACACACAAGTACACACTGGCACAATCATAGAAATAGAACCCATAATTTCGTGATCTGACTTTTGAAAGCAAAGTTTGTCTATTGTGTATGTTCCTACCTGCTTTGTGAGCTTTCCTTGGTCAATTTCCTCTTCTCCTTTTCTTTCTTCCTCTTTATGGGATATGAAGTACTCAGAGTTCTGGAAAACCTTGAGCTAATCATAATATTATCCAGAGCATTGTAGCTGCTCTTCTTGACCCCGACCGAGTATCCCGAAGAGCCTCTTTTCCTGGCTTCACTGCGGTGTCTAGTAGCCACCTGTCTCAACGGCACAAACGCAAAGGTGGGGGATACTCCACCGATGGCTGGCCTCGCCGTCATAGGGGCTGTCCATCGGTGGTGGCTGGTGCTCGCCTGAGGCACTGATGCAGGTGGTTTGCTGGCTTGTGCTGGCAACTGAGCTGGAGGAGAGCTCAGAGAAGGAGTAAATGACAAAGGGCTCATCACCAACTTACTGAATGGAACACCTGTCATGAGTGAGTCGAAGTGGAAACGACTGGTCCGAGGCATCACCGATGGTTGTATCCCACAGGTGGGGAGGCTGCAAATTCAAGGTTTTAATTATTTTAGTAATTGCTAAAAACAAAAATTTGTGCTATTATTGTATTTTTTGCGTGAAAGGTTGTGGAATTTATAATTCTATGAATAAACACCACTGTCCAGTGGCTGATATAGAAGAATAATGGTAAATGTTAGGTTTGTAAGATCTATGAAAATTGAACTCTACTAGATTATACCCCCCTCTTTTAAAAAAACTTTGTAAAAGGGCTACTCAATTTTATTGGGAAAAAGGGCTGTATAAGGAAGGGCAAGGGACAAGTAAGGGGCCAATCTGTAGGAAAAGAGAGGATCTTGAACATGGTTTCCCTTAAGGGACCTACCCTATAAAGAAGCTTTGGTATGCATGCTATTTTTATGCATCCAGGGGCGGTAGAAATAAGCTTTTTTACCCTTAGCTTTACCTCTAGCTCAGGATAAAAGTAATGGTAAGAGGCTACATATATTAAGGCTATAGGTAAAAGTAAAGCTTATTTCTATCGCCCCAGAGCTATTTTTGATTGATTTATGTCTCAGATATATGCTTGTGTGCGCATCTCAACTCCAAGCCTCCTTTGTCCCCGCAAGGGGACTTGGAGTTGAGATGCGCAAACACCCATACCTGAGAGAAAAATCACTCGAGAAGAAGCCCTGGACGCATGAAAATAGCATGCATATCAGAGCCTTTTTTATGCGGTAGATCCCAGTTGACAGAGCTATGTTCAAGATCTTCTTTTTGCCTGAGCGGTCTCTCCTTAAAAATTGGCCCCTTACTTGTCCCCTCCCCTCCCTATAAAGCCCTCAATCCCTTAAAAATGGTGAAAAAATTCTTCTTATACGTTCAATCTACTTAGAAAACCCAAGTATTTTTATGTAAGGGGATGCTTGCAATCGAGATGTTGAAACTTGGATAGGCCATCACCCTCTTCGAAAAATGATAAATGGAGCGTAAGCCTAAAGCACTACTCACGTAGACTACAGACAGAAAATAAAAGAGTTTATCAAGAAAACCAGAAAAACAACACTGCAGTTAGAAGGCAAAACATGAGTTAACAAAAAAACAACAATGCATCAAAACGCGTTACTCGACCACAAAAAAGTTGACTCTCTCCATTCGCAATCAAACCCTGAAAAATAAAACTTGAAAAGAGACTTAGAGACCATGCGGAAGAGTTACACTGTAGCCATTCTCATCACGGTAAATTCTACTTCAAAAGTTACGTCGCCGGAACTATTTATCCAGCCACTATCCCAATCAAAGAAAATGTTTGTACCGATCAGCGAAATGGCACCGGTGCGATTAGCAAATTTGTCAAAAACTTTAAACCCCTGGAATAAAACCCTATTAAAAACGCGTATTCTGCACAAAAGCTGCCCTACTTTTTCAACCAGACTTTCGCTAAATGAGTTGCGCAGAAAAATTGAATACGTCACTTCGTAAACGGAACCTGGCGACAGAGGCTTACAATGTATATAGGCACTAAGATCGCCTAGTCTCTCTTCCACAATCAAACACCTGCAAAAAATTTATGAAGAAGTGATGAGCAAATACGTAAGACGCTGACCACTCGGCCTTAGCCACTATGATCTTCTTGGAACATATCATTAGAGGAAACGTC
Source organism: Subanguina moxae (assembly GCA_000981365.1). Lineage (NCBI taxonomy): Eukaryota > Metazoa > Nematoda > Chromadorea > Rhabditida > Anguinidae > Subanguina > Subanguina moxae. Next base: position 4,300 of record BBSZ01009809.1, read on the forward strand.
CACTTGAGGGTGTTTGAAACGAACGAAATAGAACCTTTCTCGAATTCTTAAAAGGTTAGGGCAAGTCGCAGGAAACTAAGAAAGTCTAAAGGTTACCATCAACAACGGCCCTCGAACTTCCTGCGGAGATGTTAGTTGTTGCCGAGTGTACGTTATTATCGCAGTTACTTGAACCAAGCTGGCTCGTAAACTCATCTTTGGAACTTTCATCACTGGCCATTCTTTCTTCAAGTTTCTTAAGCGACACACTGATCTTTTCCAAACTTTTGACATAATAATGCAAAGAACCGAAAGCCCCACAACCAATCATGCTTTGAAAATGTTTAATGCTGGTCCCCATTTTCTGTAGAGCAGCTTCGGCCAGCCCGCCATCACCACCGCCGCCATCACCACCGCCGCCATCACCACCGCCGCCAGCACCACCGCCGCCAGCACCACCGTCGCTAGCACCACCGTCGCTAGCACCACTGCCAGTATCATAATTATCTTCGCCGTCAGCTCGACTGAATTAACCATCAATAAATCTGAAAAACTGCAAAACCAGGACAACCCCATCTTTTTCACGTACCTGTAGCAACTTTGAAAAATTTCGGCTTTGATTGTAATGTTGCCACTACTATCCACCAAACCATTGTTCGGGTCTGTGACGTATTTGTATTTTATGGGGAATACGCATTTGTAGTCGATGTAACGATTTCCGCCACTGCATTCATAACGGCACTAAACGATGTGGAATAAACAACGAAAACAAGTCCACAAGAAGCAAATTCACCTTATGGTAGTACACCTTCTTTCCAATTAGAGAAAAAGTGATTCTCGCATCGCAAAGCAGATTATTCGGTGCATGCTCGCAACCAAGATAGACGCACACATTCGGACCAGGTGTTCCTAGTTTTATATACCTGAATTAAAAAATCATACTGAAAAATACGTCTAAAAACGCTTTATTTGACGTCTCTACCATTTGTAACCGCCTATCTTTTTTGTTCCCGATCCTTCATCAGATTCTCTAGTCAAGTTCTTGACGTCAGTAATGAATTCAAGTTTTCCCTCGTCTGATCCTAAAATAAATAACCTGTTCATTGCACCGAACTAAAGAATAGCGCACCTTCGAACTTTCCGTAATGTTTATGAGCACGATAATGTTGCATAGCGTCTCGACGGTGTTGCTTGCTATTCTTCATGACTTTTAAATACCTGAAAAGTTGCATTTATAAATATTGCTTATATAAATATAACATAATGCTAATTTTAACGTGAAAATCGGGTCACACAAAATTCAACGACTTCTAGCTTGAGTAGCTCAAGTAGGGCTTTAAAGCGGCATGCTCACGTCCGTCAGTGGTACGACACATGATCTGAACGTGCGGACAATAGTTTTCCCCATGAAATTCAGAAAATTTAAAAATTTGCCTTCTTATATGTTCAATGTACCTAGAAAACCCAAGTACGGGGTGAGGGTTAAATACAGTAGTACCCAAATTTATATTTTGGTAGATCTATCATCAAAAAAAACTAAAATTATTGGATTCAAATTTTAAGCCAGAGAAAAAGAAAAATTTCAAAATGTTCCTTGTCCCATAATAATTGACCAAACTAGTTTACTCATAAAAACAGAAAGAAATATAATTTCAGAAGAGGAGCATATTTAAGTTTAAGCACATTCATCTCATTTACCACTGCCGAGCAACCGTGCCTCTATAAATTGCTGCTTAGTTCCATTTGCAATGAATAGATGAAAGAAAAAAAGACTACTAAACAACAGCTAAGCTAGTCTTTAGGTCCAAAAAACTTGGTTGTAAAGAGTATAACGTTATTCTCCATTTATTCAAATAAACAAATGTTCGGTTTATTTAAGAATATACAAAGTTCTGGCGTTATTCGGTTATACCCCCACCCAATCGTCAAACCTACTCAGTTATATCTCCACCCAAGTGTCTAATAACCATTTTAAGTATAATTTATGCTAAAAACACAAAAAGACTATTTTAAAGGGATTGAGTCAGAACAGGCATTTTTTGCCCTGTTTAGGATATAACCGAGTAGCATCAAAGTTTTAAACGCATAACAACCTTGCAAATTCCAAAACATCTCAAATTAACAAGCAACAAAAAGTGCCACACCAAAAATTAGTTGAAATTATGTAACCCATACAGTAGAAAGGAAGGCAGTCAGAACAGCGAAAATATGAGTACATGTGTGAATAAAGCTCGTTATCTGCCACCAATAATCTAGCCCTCGGTCGGGAATTAAAACAAAAAACAAAGGAAGAATGCCTTAGAGGATAAAATAAAATAAATTCAGACCCTTTTTTTAGCATAAATATCTATATTTGTTCCGACCACATTTTTTTAGACAAAGAAAAAATCTGTTAGCATCTGCAAAGAAGTTGTATAGAGAGAAAAGAAATAAATTGATTTTATTTTATATGTGGATGACAAAAAAGTATTTAAAAACAAATTTGTCGCTACTGCTAGGAGTTTAGCTGCTATATTTAATGGTTGGCATCAACAATGGGTATACACAAGTTTTCTCTCCAGACTAAAAAAAAAATTGTGTTGAAGAAAAGCAACCGAAAAGACTTTTTTGCTGTTTCAAATCGATCATGAAGAGATAATAGGTATACGTTGAGAAAAATTGGGGATTGAGTAGAATTTATAGGAAAAATGAGAACCATGCAACAATTTTTGAGTTTGCTTGCTATTGTAGCGGAAAAAACTGGTGCCTGTGCATCCAAATGATGTGTCATCCAGTGTTTTTTTTAATCCTAAACTTCAACACCTACACCCACTTCACAGTTTGTCTAAAGCGTGAGTCGGAAAAACTGCACCTTTTTTTAATTGTTTTTTTAATTTTGGAAAGCTGGGATTCCGTGCCGGCAATATTTAATGCTGGAGTGAGTGTGTCGGGGTTGGGACTCTGGTGCCAGCATCAGGGTTTGGGACCCTGGTGCCAGCATCAGGGTTGAAACCCTGGCTATAAAATATGGATAGGAAAGGAAAACTCTTGGGGTGAAGCGTGCTGTCAAGTCCAGAAAGAAGTAATTAGGATGGGTCTGTAAACACTTAGCTAAAGATATGCCTCCTTGATTCAAATAGAATCCTAAAGGTTTCTATCTGTGCCGAACCTCTTCGGAGTGTTAGGCCAAATTTTGGAAACCTGGGATTCCGTCCCGGCGATATTTAATGCTGGAGTGAGTGTGTCGGGGTTGGGACTCTGGTGCCAGCATCAGAGTTGAGACCCTGGTGCCAAATTTTGGAAAGCTATGTATATGAATGTATTCAACGTAACAAGTTTTAGGTTTGATGAATCGTTTACAAAATTGCTCGCACCTGCCGATGGATGGAACGATAGAGTCTTTTACATCGTGTGGCCTCAATTTTCTTTGCGTCCGCAAACCCCAATTGACAATGCTCTAGCGTATTTATCGAAGGCTCGGTTAGGAAATGCGCCACAGTTTTTTCCGAAAAGTTCGCTTTGACTGCTGGACATTGCATTCCCGATGGATTACCCAGCAATTATCCAATTAATCTCTACGATAACAGCGGAAAAACTTATGTCGTGAATGCTGTGAGATCTACAAACCAGGGGAACAAAATGATGATTATTCTATTCTCAAGATTATCGAAGGAAATTTCGCGAATGTTCCAAGAGGATTAGATTTACCATTTGATGGCGAAAGGTATTTTGTTTTGGTAAGCTTTTGTAAAATTAATGAAATTTTTAATTCTCAATTTTTTTGTATAAAAATACTAAATTTCTGAAATTTAGGGATGTGATGCTGAATATCCAAGCGTGTTTCATCTAAGCTGCTTTTCTGGGAGATTTCGAAATACAAAAATTTATGGAAACCAGAGTTATGTTATTGGCTCACCTGGAACAACTGATGGATGCAGGGGTGGAGGTGTCTTTGACCAGTTTGGACATCTGCTTGGAATATGTGTTTCCGGAAAACTAAGTTGGACAAATGTAAATACGACTTTGACGGGACATCTTAATTTGCTTACTCTTAAATTTGGGCAGCCATCTTATTCTCATATTGTTCCTGCAATTTACTGTATGTCTGAAATCAATAAATTGTAAAATAAGGTGTATCGGGTGTAGCATCATTGGTAAATGTGTTTTTGGTAAGTGGTACTTTTGGTAAGAAATCTTTTTGGTAAACTGTGATATTAGTAAAGTTCATTTTCGTAAGTAATTTCTGTGGTTAGTGTTATTCTTCGAGTTAACTAAAGTTTGTGTTCGTGCTGGCGTGCTAGTGTTTAAGGGACCTGGTTGGGACTTCCTTCTAGACAAAGTTTAGATCCCCAATCAATTTTTAGAACGTCATAATTTGGAGAACAGGTAGAATATATTCTTTTGTTTTCTTTCTCTGAGAGGTTGATCATGTTATTTGATTTGTTTGTGGTCTTCTTGCTCTTCAAGAGCAATTTTTATTGGTCTTCAAGTCTTTCTTGCCGTCCTATGTGCACTCTCCCAAAGTAATTCACCCACGAGTTGTTCCACAATCAACTCACCCTGGGTGCCAAAAAACTAAATAATTTTACCAGTTGAAAGTGTAGTTTTGCCTCAAACAAAGTCCTTGCAGCTAAAATTTTATATGCACCAACTGAAACCATGATAGATGGTCTATACACCAAGCTATATGCCAAGCTTCAGTGACCTAAATGGGGTAGAATACCCTAAAACAAAGTGGTTTACCTTAATGCTTTAATCCTCCAAGTCACAAAATTAATTTTTGGTGGGAATTATTTTTTATTTTTATGTTCTTCCGCCACCTAAAGACATGTTTTCTAACCGAATAACGACTGGGGAAGCTCGAAAAAGTGGTCAAAGCACTCTTTTGGGAACATGCCATATAAGATACTTCTGCCCAGATCACTGCCATATTGCAAAGTGATAGAGAGAGCATGCCTATGAAGAACACCAACTGGGATCAACAGTGACTCCGATTGGAATGGTGGCTGGAGAAACATTCGCCACATAATCCTACAAATTATTTTTGCTTATTACGATTTTTGTGCAGAAAGAGTTTATAGTGGAAAGCCAGAAGTTCCATTAGCTCATCAACACCCCCTCCTGCAATGGCTGCTGGTTTGTTGTGATGACTTATAGCACATTGATCTTAACCAATTCATCTCTGGCTGGACGGAAAACGTCGTCTTTCGATAGGCTCTTGTTTTAATGCAAGGCAGATAACAAACACATTTAAGCGCACATTTGGTGTGGATGAGAAGTCAAGAAAGCTTTACATATATCCTGGGAGAAGGCCCCTTCATTTAATTCCCTTCTGCCAAGTCCCCTCTTCTTTACCAAAACTAAACTGTTGGTCGAAGGAAGAGGCGGTGTGTATTGTAAACACCGGTTGAAGAAACACTCTTCCTATAAGCCCCTGACTAAAAGCCTGCCCCTACAAAAATTAGCAGAAAGGAGTGAAGGACTCTGAGTAATTGAGGGCCAGTCTTAGCCCCCCAACTAACTGGATTTTCGACGCTTTATTCCCCCCCCCCCTTGGATTTGTTTGCACGCTTGTATGTGTGGAGAGAAAACAAGCACAACCATAGGTATTCTCTCATCCAGCTACTCTGCAGCAAGAGTGGATGTGGTAGTTGTTGAATGGTGTGGATCACGCAATTATACTTTTTATGTCATTGTTCTCTATTTCACATCTAATCCTGAGCGAATCTTATCTGCACTAGTATTTTTTTGACAGTATTTGCGCTTTAAGGCGTGTCTACATTAGGCTCAGTCAGATCCCTGCGTAGCATGACTCGCGAGTCATTGACTCTTGACTGGCGGGAGTCTTAGTCAGCCTGATGGATCTGAATGAATCTTTGAAAAAAGGTTTCGACGATGGGGTTGCGTAGAGGTTTTTACACTGATTAAAGCTAAACGTGTTCATACTTTACTGCTTCTGTGATTTTTTCACTACAATTAGACAGAAATCGCTCCCCCTCCTAAATAAATACCCTCCGCTGCCCTCAAAAAAGTACTTGGGTTTTCTAGGTACATTCACCATATAAGGAGTATTTTTTGACCATTTTTAAAGGGTTTGAGGGCTGCATAAGGAGGGGAAGGGACGATTAAGGGGTTAATTTGTAAAATGGCTACTCAACCATATTTTATTGGGATTAAGGGCTGTATAGGGAGGGGAAGGGACAAGTAAGGGCCCATACGTTTAAAGGGCTTGAAGGGTTAGAGATACGCGCACAGACCTACCTGCGAAATGAATTCAAACAAGACTCTTAACCATAAATGCGTCTAAAGACTCTTTTTGCCCAGCTCCGATGACTAAAACATGGTAGAATTCCCTAATATAACGTAGCTCACCTTGGGGGACCAAAGACACCCATCAACTCAGCACAGTCAAACATCGATATAAAGGACCCCCAATATAACGAACATTTTGGCTGGTCCCCAGGGGTTCGTTATATCGAGGTTTGACTGTATAGGTATATGACGAAATTTTTGTACGACGAAATATTGACACCGACCCAACGAGTAGCGTAAAAAAAATTTCAATCTAATTGTTTTCAATGCATAGCCTATAGAACACGTAATTGATATATTTCTACTTGATCCACCAACTCAACAAATCTTTTCTGTCTGAAAGTAAATAAAACCTTCTTTAGCCATTGTTGTCGCCCACCTCCAGACCTCTTGCTTGTATTGTAGACTTGAGAACGATTAAATTTCAGGCGTCTATCTTTAAACTGGACCACTTTAATGACATATTTTGTCCCATCATTGTTTAAATCAATTTTGCTTTACCGTTTAATTTAAGTGCAAGATGGCCTTTGACAGCTATAAGTCAAGCCCCGGCTGGCAATATCTTAGACAATCGGATGAAAAGGTTGAAGTTTTGTGAACTTAATTGGCTAAACTATAGAGTATCTCTGTCGCCCAAAATGGTGTTTCAGTATATTTTCAGTACATCCCAAAAAAGATAGATTTTGAACATAATTTTGTTAAAGGAGCAGGAAACTTGTTTGTCACAGCACTTTCGAAATTTAAATTCCCGCGGGACCACCACTGGCTTAGGCCTAAGGGAAAACCTACCTTTGTATTCTATAGTGCGGCCACTTAATTAATAGTCCGCCTCTTGTTTCAGGCCTTGATCAATGACACCAAAAAGTTCGACTCAAAGAAGCATGTTTGGGTGGCGGACATTGAAGAAGGCTTTATCACTGCGGAAATCAAGTCCACCAAGGGAGATCAGATTGTTGTGCACACCTCCAAGGGAAATGAGGTTGGAATTGTGTTTTTGACATGGCTTTATTTAGGAGGGTAATTGTTTGTGTCCGCAACCTCTGCCTTTCTACCTGCAAGTTTTTTGTTTTATTAATTTTCCTAATTTTTTTTTGCTTTTCTCCTGGACAAAATAAGTTGTGAAAACTCCTCAGCTTTCAAGCGAACTAACGGGTGCGACAAAAAGTTTCCGACGGATTTTTAAAGGCTTATCATAGCTCGATGCAGAACTTGTGATACGTCATTTAAAAGAGGAGACACAGGGCTATCGAATGGTACTAAGCTTTTAGAAATGTAACAATGATAATAGTGGAAGATAAGCCTTTGAAAATCCGTCGGGAGCCTTTGTCGCACCCGTTATTACTTGTAAAAAACATTATGGACTTTTAAAAAACAATGAAGTTAAAGAAAGCAGTGCAAAGGAAAAAAAATTGGGGTAGTTTAGTATGATTTGGAAGCATAAAAAATAGCATTCCTAAATGATGGTTTTTGACCTTGCAGAAGACTCTAAACAAGGATGAAGTGCAGCAAATGAATCCACCAAAATATGAGAAGACAGAAGACATGGCCAATCTCACCTTTTTGAATGATGCCTCAGTGCTGCACAATCTCCGCCAACGCTACTACTCCATGATGATCTATGTGAGCACATATTTCAACTAATCTCTGAGCAAGTCGAAAATATTTTAGACGTATTCCGGCCTCTTTTGTGTGGTCATCAATCCCTACAAAAGGCTTCCCATTTATGCGGAAAATGTTTGCAAAATGTACATTGGTAAGGCGAATTCGGCTATAATGCTTAAAATATACAGGGTGATTAAAAATTTTTTTTGGAACACTTTGTGAGGCCATAACTTTTTTCCAGGGCGAATTTTGACAAACTGTTTGTTGCAATCAATTCAGCAGCACGTTATAAGAGCTTTTTTGACATACCGTTTTATGAAATTTTAGCTTATTCTCTCAGCTTCAATTTGGTTGGTAAATCGTCTGAAAGTCATGCAAGAAAGTCGAGTTAAAAATAGAATGCCAAGCACACGATTTTAAATTAAAGGGGTGGGGCATTATTAGAGAAAATACGGTATGTCAAAAAAGCTTTTATAACGTGCTGCTGAATCGATTGCAGCAAACAGTTTGTCAAAATTGGCCCTGGAAAAAAAGTTATGGCCTCTCCAAGTGTTCCAAAAAAATTGAATCACCCTGTATTTGACTTTTAGGTAAAAGAAGGAATGAAATGCCTCCACATTTGTTTGCTGTTTGTGATGAAGCCTACCGCAATATGGTCAATGGTTGGTTTGTCTCAATTTTCTTCCATTTGAGCTGTTCTTACTTTTGTAAGTTTTTAGATCGCGAGAACCAATCGATGCTCATCACTGGAGAATCGGGTGCAGGAAAGACAGAGAACACAAAGAAAGTCATTTCCTACTATGCTATCGTGGGATCCGATTCTTCGTGAGTTTTTTTTTTGGAAATTGTACAGCTGAAAGGGCTTGTGTCATCATTTTTCAGCTTTTTATTACAAAATTTTGAGCTTTTCTGCATAAAAAATTGGGACAAACAATAGAAAGCAGAAAAAAAAGAAATCATACAACGAAAAAGCAATTTTCCTTCGAGTCACGAAGTGTTGAACACAGTGGAAATATCACTTTCATAGTTACTTTAGATAAAATGAGCAAAAAAAATGAATAAACACTGGGTACAATGGCCTAGCCGGGTCTATGATTAGAGAAAATACGGTACTTCTCCCGTCAAAGATGATGATCTTGATTACCTTAGTGGTTTTCACTGACCTCTTATATATTTTTTTTCAGCGTGCAAGTCTGAATTTTTTATTTCTAATAGGTGGTTAAGTGACTTGATGTTGGAGAAAAAATTTTTGAATAAAGCATTTTTTACTTCAATGGTTTTTTCGTCAACTTTTTCCGACAACATCAAGTCAGTTAATACCTCGTTGAAAAGGGAATATCCAAGTCTACACGTTGAAAAAAAAATATGAAAAGGTAAGTCAAGACTACTGAGATAATCACGTTTTAAAGATTTGACAGGAGAGAGACGTATTTTAGCAAGAAAAAAAAACTCGCACAAGGCACATTTTTACTATTTTTGATATCATCCATCGCTATTTTTTTAGAAAGAAGAAAGCTGTATTAGCAAATGCAAAGAATGAAACTTCTCTAGAAGAACAGGTGGTTAGAACGAATCCAGTACTCGAAGCTTTTGGTAAGGTTTTTTGACCATTTACTCAAAAGTGGTAAAAATGAGTAACTGCATAAAACTCTGTTTTAGGAAATGCCAAGACGGTGAGGAACAACAATTCTTCCAGATTCGGCAAATTCATTCGCATTCACTTCAACTCTGCTGGAAGGTTAGCTGGTGCAGACATTGAACATTGTGAGTTTTTGACCAAAAAAAAATACTGATAGAAAAGCAGAAAATTGTTTTGTTTAGACCTGCTGGAAAAGTCTCGAGTTATCAAGCAAGCACCCGGGGAAAGGTCCTACCACATCTTCTACCAGTTGATGTCCGACTCAATCAAAGGCCTCAAAAGTAAGTGCTGCCTTTCTATCTTTTATTTCTCGTTAGTGTCTTATATTCTTCTTCAGAGAAGCTTTTTTTGGAAAAAGATATTCGTGACTACCACTTTGTCTCTCAAGCAGAAGTGACTATTGACGGGATTGACGACAGGGAGGAGATGCACATTACTGATGTAGGAACAGACTTATTACTTATGTTTTTTACTTAAATTTCTGATTGGGTAACCAAGTGAACGGGGGGCAGTGTTCGACGCTAAAATTTTAGTTTACCGAACTGTGTAGCCCCTGACACTTTTGAAGAAGTACTGCATAGGGCAACCTTTGGTCCTCCCCTATAAAAAATTTTCTTGTTACGTCTATGTCTTTGTATGGCTGTTAAATTCCGACACTTATCCACTGCACCGCTCAATTAGAATTCCAAGTAGGGGACGGAAATTGTGTGCGTTTCTTTATGAGAAAGTGTTTACCAATATTTTTTCAAGGAGTCCTTTGATATAATGAAGTTCACAGAATTGGAGAAGTTCGAAATATTCTCACTCACTGCCGCCATAATGCACATGGGGGAGATCAAGTTCAAGCAGCGCCCGCGTGAAGAGCAGGCGGAATGTGAGGATCAGAAAGGTGATTTTGATGGGATTTGCGACAATAAGAGTTTTTTTACATTTTTTCATGCAGAAGGTGAATTGGCCTGCAAACTCTTCAAAGTAGACATTACCAAGTTCATTGGAGCCATTCTCAAACCACGAGTCAAAGTTGGTACTGAATGGGTGAGCAAAGGGCAAACTCTGGAGCAAGTCAACTATTCGCTAGGAGCCTTGGCGAAGGCACTCTATGCTCGCATGTTCCATTGGCTGATTTTGCGCTGCAATAACACTCTAGACGCCAAAGATTTGCTTAGAGATTTCTTTATTGGAGTGCTTGATATTGCTGGTTTTGAAATTTTTGATGTAAAATCTTTTGAAGTTTTTTGTTTTGAGAAGGCCGATTAGACTGGTTTAGTTGAACAGCTTTGAGCAATTGTGGATCAATTTTGTGAATGAGCGACTGCAACAGTTTTTTAATCACCACATGTTTGTGCTGGAACAGGAGGAATACAAGCGAGAGGCCATCAAATGGGTTTGTAATCTCTTATGGAAGATTGGCTTTGTAAGATTGAATTTTTACAGGAGTTTATTGATTTCGGCCTTGACTTGCAAGCCTGCATTGAGCTGATTGAGAAGGTAGATCTATTTTTTTGTGAGGCTTTTTTTTTTGATTGTGATGCAATGCATGGTCTTTTTAGAACTGCAAATTTTCAGGCTCTGGTATAGAACTGGCTGCCTTATTTTGCGTTGGTCCCCATGTTGATTTTTTTTTCAAGATTTTACAAAAACAAAAAATCAAAAACCTTTTATTCATTCATGCAACCATCAAATCCAAAAATTAAATAAAAAATTCATTATCATACATAAACAATATGAATTGCGTACATATTAGACATGTGCTCAAAGATTTTCTGCATGCAATCCCAATACTTTGCGCAACAATTTTGACAAAACACTGCTTCTGCTATATAAGACGCAATGTAATGATCTCTGGTATCATAGAGTTTCTTCATCTTGTCTTTCGTATGTGCCCAAGAGCCTTCTGATTTGTTCGTATGTACACGCAGCGGAGTTCCGTTTTCGAGTATCGTTCTGAAATTTCGATTGCATTAGTTGCACAATGTCATTTCGCTGCGAATAAGAATAACGTAAATAAAAAAAATAAAAACAAATATGATCTACATCATCAAAGAAAAAAAAAACAACAGGAGGGACCAAGGCGAAAAAAAAAAAGTGCCACTTGCACACTAGGGTCTATTCTTTTGTGGCTAATCACAAAAAACCGTGTTTTTCATCGTATTTTTTGCTGTAAACTCATTATGTCTAACCATTCAATCTCCAGCCTCTTGGAATAATATCAATGTTGGATGAGGAGTGCATTGTGCCGAAAGCTTCAGATCTCACTTTAGCACAGAAGCTGAACGATCAGCATCTCGGCAAACATCCCAATTTTCAAAAGGCAAAGCCTCCCAAAGGAAAACAAGTGGTTTTTTAGTGTAGATTTTTTTAAACATTTTTATAACTTCTTTTGTATAGGCAGAGGCTCACTTTGCCATTATTCACTACGCAGGCACTGTCAGATATAATGTAAAATTTTGGCTGGAAAAGAACAAGGATCCGTTAAATGATTCCGTGGTGGCTGTGCTTAAAAACAATGACAATCACAAGCTGTTGAACGCCATTTTCCAAGATTATCAGACTCAGGAAGACATGTTGGCTAATGAGACACGAGGTTCAAATTCTCTTCAATTTTTCTGGCTCTTTACGAAGGATAACATTTATTAAATTTTAGCTGGTGGGAAAGGGAAATTAGTTTTAAATAAGAAGAAAGGCAAGTCCTCCTCCTTCATGACTGTTTCCATGATTTATCGAGAATCACTAACAAATCTGATGAACATGCTGAATCAGACTCATCCCCACTTTATTCGCTGCATTATTCCAAATGAGCAGAAGGAAGCAGGTAAACACTTAGGCATACAACTAAGCCTCAGACTTAGGGTGAGCCAGCGTAGGTTTTTAGCCAGCGCAAGTGGTGGTTTAGTGGTATTCTAATATGTTTTTTTACTCGAGCTTGGCAAAAAGACTCTTAAAATACATTTCTATCAAGAGTTTTGCTCAGATTCATGTCTGAGGTTAGTCTGTAGGCGTATCTTTAACCAAGGCGAAAACCCCCACCATTGAGGGATAGGACCCACAACTGTTTAGCGAAAATGATATTTTCTTTCATTTTTGGAACCAAATAGCTAATTATTATGTTACTGAACGTTGAAATAAAGAATTTTTTGGCTTATTTGAAGGTCAACCACCATCCGAATAAGTACCTTTTTTGCATTTGCAGGCATAATTGAAGCCAATCTGGTGCTCAACCAACTCACCTGCAATGGCGTTCTCGAGGGCATTCGGATTTGCCGGAAAGGCTATCCCAACCGAGTGCTCTATGTAGACTTCAAACAACGCTACGCAGTGTTAGCTGCCGAACAGGCTATGGAGAGGGACAACAGAATTGCTGGAATGAAGATGTGTGAAGTAATGGAGAAGAAAGGCCAGCTCAAAGTGGATGATTTCCAGTGTGGAGCCACTAAAGTGTTACTTTGACTGAGCAAAAATTACTTTTCCATGTGATTTATATAATTCTTTAGGTTTTCTTCCGATCCGGCGTGCTTGCCCATCTAGAAGAATTGAGAGATGAAGCACTTGGAATTATTATTGGCGAATTTCAGAGGACTTGTCGGTGGTATTTGGCTCAGTTGGAGTACAAAAAGCTGGTGGACCAACAGTGAGAATTTCTTTTTTTTTTTCTTCTAAAAGCTAGAACTGGAAGCTTTTCGAGTTTCTCATAGCTTGCAAGTTTTTGAAAAGTCGCATCGCGACTTCCGAAATTGTGGATAATTTTTTTTCATTTCGCATTCGGATAATTTTATAATTTGGATGAGAGGAGTTTAGACGATCAAGATGAAGAGTAATCAGAGAAAATGATCACAAGCGATGGGAAGTCTCAAGAAGACGTCACCAATGAGTAAATGGCTCATTTGAGAGCGATAACGTCGTCCTGCTGCTTTTTTTTGCCTTGCTAAGAGTATTCCTGTCGAATGTCTTCTATAAGTCAGTCTTTGGTGTTGTCGACAATGTATGGTGTGATGAGAAGGCTTAGCGTGTGGACTGAATTTTCTAAATTCTGTTAAATGTGATAGCAATCTCAATCGTCTGAAAATGTACGATGTGTTCTTATTAGATAAGGATTTGTTGAAAATGGCTTATGTCGCTGAGAAATACGCATATGGTTAATAAAGATGCTCAAATTGCTTTTTCGTAGATTTGCTTTGGTCAAATTAGTCGAGTCAAAAGTTAAGGACTTTTTTAATGCGTTCTTTTGGAAAATTTTGCCGTCGATTCAGTAAAATTTTAATTCGGCATTTTGTTAGGTGTTGGAAGTGCCAAAATAATATCATCTTCGGGTTTTACATTCACTAATCTTTGTACAGCCAAATTACACTACAGTCGACGCTCGATTTAACGTACCATCAAAAACTTCGATCCACAGTTGGGTCCGACCATTTTTTTCCCTAAATTTTTGACATCTTTTGCCCATTTTGATATTGATGCCTCTCAAGCGAAAAACCGCACGGTCTCTGAATTTGCCAGTCGTTTTTCAAAAAGCCAACATTATTGTCTTCAAAAAATCCAACTCTCAATTTCACAGACGCTTTTTTAGAAAAATAAGTCCGTTAAATTGAGAAGAGGATTTTTTGAAGGCAATAATGCTGGCTTTTTGAAAAACGGCTGGCAAATTCAGAATCCTTGCAATTTTTTTCCTGAAAGACATCAATATCAAAATGGGCAAAAGATGTCAAAAATCGGGGTAAAAAAATGGTCGGACCCAGCTGTGGATCCAAATTTTTGTTGGTCCGTTAAATCGAGCGTCGACTGTAGCTTTTTTTAAAAGATTTAATAAATTTAGAATCGGACTCAAAATTTTGCAACGAAACATCAGAAAATGGTGCTCTCTAAGGAACTGGCCGTGGTTCAAGCTGTACGGGAAAGTCAAACCATTGGTTAAAGGAAGCAGAAAGGTCGAGTTTTTTATGCAAAAAATTACTTGATTACTTTTAAAAGTTGAGAAGATTTGCTTCTAGGATGAAGAAATTGAGAGCATGCAGAAGAAATGCAAAGACCTTGAAGCTGACTATGCAAAAGGGGAACAGAGTCGCAAAGACTTGGAGAGCACTAACACTAGTCTAAAAACAGAAAAGCTTCAGTTGGGGCTCTTGCTTGAGCGAGAAAAAGAAGCGCTGGCAGAAAGTGAAGAGCGGTGAGCATGTTGAATAGAAGTTCTACGCTATAAATAATTTCGTAATTTTTAGTTATGGTTTTTTCAGGATGCCTGTTAGAGTCAGGGTTGGAGTAGGAGCATTTTTATCATCGCCAACACATATTACTCTAACACTCAGTCGCTCACGATGCCTCAGTTATATTGAAAGGAATGTGTGTTTACGACCCCAATATATTTTAGCTCCAACCCTGACCCTAACTGACCCATCGTGAATAAGCCATAAAGGGTAAATTTGGCAGATTTAGAGACCGCAATGTCAAGTTTTTTTTTTTGGAAAAGTGCAATTTTGATAACCTACGCCGGATTGGCTTAAACCTAGGGCTTAGTTGTATGCTCAAAAGTTTTGCTAAGTGATAACCCGTGATCACCGAAGGGTATATCCAGGAACAGGATACCATTTGAAGGTAACTAGGTTGGGAAGGGCAAATATAGTGGAATAAAAACAAGATGGACCATGTGCAATCGAACTTGTTGGTGATTTGTAGGCGAATTGGCCCGTAGGTGAATTTGTGTAGGCGAATTGACCGCACCCTGATGAAAAAATACAAAATATATACGCCAAAAATTTATTCTTGCCACACTTTTATGAAATTAAACTTGTTTCCGGTCAATAACACCGATCTTTTCATTGCATTGGCCTACTTTAGATCCGCCAAATTGCTGGCTCAGAAGACGGATGTAGAGCGACAGGTTAGAGCCAATTTATATTACACAAAGCTAAAACATTGTACTTGAAAAGTCAGTAGAAGTGGAATTTCCCTGCTTTTATTTATTGCTCCTCAAATACACACAATCAACAACCAATTCTTGCTTGTTGGGTTGCTTCACTGTAAGCAAGGAGTATGAGCAAAATTTGTTAGTCATCTACTTTTTGCCATTTCTTTCCTGTTTTCCCACAAAGAAGATGAATACAGACATTCAAACAATGGTGGGCAAATTCATTTTTTTTGTCTTCTTCCAGATAAGTCATCCTGGACAAAAATGAGCAAAATAAAAAATTTTACACAGAACTACTTTTTCGGCTCTGCAAAGATTAGTAAATTCGAAACTCGATATACACACATCTCGTGAAATTTGTCAGACTGGTAGAAAAGGAATTCAAAATTGCCTGAACTCGAGAGTCCACTGTTCGAATGTTTACATCTTTTAATTTTTCCTGTGTCCCTCAAGCCTTAGAGTACAGTCGAACCTCGTTAAACTGGCACCCCTAATTCAAAAAAAATGTGTTTGTGGCATTGTGTTTTTGACCTATGTTTTGCTGGTGTCTTCTGGGCATGTTATATACCAAAATTTAGCTTAGATTCTAGGCTACGTTTTGGTATATAACATGCCCAGAAGACACCAGCAAAACATAGGTCAAAAACACAATGCCACAAACACATTTTTTTGAATTAGGGGTGCCAGTTTAGCGAGGTTCGACTGTAATTGCTTTGTCCACACATCCACTATGTTTTAAGGCAGTGGGGGGATCCTTATTAGTACGCATCCACTACCGTACCAGGAGGGACTACGATTTGTTGCACGTCTATAATATTCACTCTTCCACGAGGAATTGCAAAAATTTTGTCGATTCCGAGCGGGTTTATTACAATTTGCTGAGAAATTGCGTCTAAAGCATGCAGGAAACTCAATATTTTATAGCAACCAGCAAGAGAGATTACGAATTGTAAACAATCAAAGAGTAGATCTTATGAGTTCGGCAATTTTCGAATTGCTTTTTTACCAGTTCGGCAAAATTTCAACAGCTTTTTTCCAATTCAGTAAAATTGCAATTCGACATTTTGTCGGGTGTTGAAAGTGCCAGTGATATCATTTTCGAGTTTTACATTTACTGATCTTTGTGCAGCTTATCTTTTCTACGTTTTTTGTTTTTAGTTGCACGATCTAAGCGATCAACTGGCTCAACAAGAGGTATGTTCTAAGGGATTGGAGTACTCCTGTACTTGAAGGACATTGCCGTCTATAGCAATGCCAATTTCGTCTTTTTAAACGTGCGGGGCAATAAGGACGGGGTGTTTACTCCAAAAACACTCGAAATTTCTTTTTTAATTAAAAGTTGGTTTTTAATACCAATTCGAACCATTGGGGATGCAGTGTTCATAAAATTTATATTTTAATGAGTTGGCAATGATTCGAACAAGGCTATTTCCTTTCTTTTCTGACATTGCACCAATTCAAGCATTTTGGTTTGTCTTGAGTCGCAAAAGAAAGGAAACGACTTCGCACCATATCGAGAATTAGAGTTGTCTACTAATGTGTTACAGTCGAGTCTCGATTTAGTGTAGGTGCTGGGGACCGGAAAAAATATACCCTGAATCAAGATATACACTAAATTGAGACTCGACTGTATAACACTTTCCAGACAATCTAATAAAATTTACTTTGAGCACTAAAGTCAGTGTGGTTTAGGACCGTTCCAACAATCTAGCCAAAATTCGCAAGAAGCTGGAGAGTGACAATGAAAATTTGAAGAAGACCACTCAGGACCTAGATTACGTTATTAAGAAACAGGAGACTGAGAAACAGGCAAAGGATCAGCAAATAAGAGCGCTTCAAGTACCTTTTCTCAAACCCACGACTTCTATTAATATAAACTAATTTATAGGACGAAATTAGTTCGCAAGATGATCTAGTTTCCAAACTCAACAAGGAAAAGAAGCATCAGGAAGAGGTATTGTCTGCAGTCTATGGCAGCATAATTAATTTGACATATGTTCAGATAAACCGCAAGTTAATGGACGATTTCCACGCTGAGGAGGATAAACTCAACCATTTGAACAAGGCTAAGCTAAAATTGGAGCAAGCCTTGGACCAAGCCGAAGACTCACTGGAAAGGGAACGGCGAGCTAGACAGGATCTCGACAAACAGCGTATACATTTTTTTTTAGATTGAAACTTCGACTCTATCGTGCATGGGTTCACCGTCTTCTCCAAAAATACTCTTGTCAAGCTGATTACTGTTATCAGAAGTTCTTAATATAGTCATATCTCGGTGGCTCGGCGACTTATCCAGGGTTCTAAAAAATTAAGAGCCATTTTTTCTGCAAAACCTTTTCTGGGAAGGGGCCCTGGGGTGTCCGGATGTCAACAGTTGACTGTGTTTACTTCTACAAAATGTTCCAAAGATTTTGGAGAATTTTTTTTGCTCATATCTTTTTTGTGACTGTTTTTTGAGAATTTGGTTTTTCACGTTGACTCAGTCGACGATGATTTATTTTTTTGATATATAAGGTCAAAAACGCTTGGCGGTTTGGCCTTCAAGTACCCAGACTATTAGGTAGAGGCAGTGGCAACTAGCCACACCATAGGATAACCAAGCAAAAATCATTTTTCTGGCCTTATACACTAGGGTTGGCCTCCCACATCCCTCCCGGACATCCCTTACTCCCGTCGCCAAAAAGTGCCCAAAATCCCTCCTGTTATCCCTAGTGCTTTAAATTTTTGCTAAAATCCCTCCCGTCATTTCTACCACCTTTAATTTTTTGCTAATATCTCCCCCACTAGCTATTTCATGGGAGGGAGGCCACCTCTATTATACACTGAAGGAATTCATTGCGAGCTGAGTCGTCATGAAAAAAAAAATTTCAAAAAAGAACATAGAAATAGAGTTATGAGTAAAAGAATAGTACGAAATTACTGGACACCCTGCAGATTCCAAAATATTTTTTTGAGTATTTGAAAAAAAATGCAAATTGCAGGAAGAAAAGCTGAAGGAGAACTCAAAGTGGTACAGGAAAACCTAGAAGAATTGGGTCGGCAAAAGTCGGATGTGGAGAATGCTCTGAAAAAGTTTGTCTGTTGTTGTGAAAAAAACTTTTGAATAATTTTGTAGAAGAGACGCTGAACTAGTCTCCTTATCTAGTCGATTGGAGGATGAGCAGTCACTAGTGGCGCGTCTGCAGCGTCAAATCAAGGAATTAGTGGGTCGAGTACAGGAATTGGAGGAGGAATTAAGTTCTGAACGTCAGTCCCGTTCCAAAGCAGAGAAGTCCAGGGCGGAGATGCAGATTGAGGTAATCGTTTCGTCGTTTTGGAATTTTTAACTCCTTGGGTTTACAGTTGGAAGAGCTGTCGGATCGACTGGATGAAGCTGGTGGAGCTACTCAATCCCAAATAGAGCTTAACAAAAAGCGAGAAGCAGAAGTGGTCAAACTGCGGCGTGATTTGGTTGGTGTTTTCCTATCTTTCGACTCTAAACACGTATCATGATTAAATTTGCAATCATGCAGGAGGAATCTGCCCTGCACAATGAAACCTCAATGGCTACTCTCCGCAAAAAACACGCTGACTCAGTGGCTGAATTGGGTGGCCAACTTGATACCCTTCACAAGATCCGCACAAAGTCTGTTATTGCTAGTGGAAGTCAAAGCGTATCGATAAAAAAGCTTTTTTAGACTCGAAAAAGAAAAGGCTGCAAGTCAAAGGGAAATGGAGGATATGCAGAACACCGTCGATTCGGAGATCAAGCAAAGACAAAATATGGATCGGCTGGCCAAACAGGTTGCGTTTTAAACGGGGCTATTAAAAGTTTCCGTTAATATTTAGAACCGTGAAGCTAATACCCAATTCAATTTTTTTAGCAATTCCCTAAATTAATCCTTTTGATTAAAGCCACCATGTAATTTCATTTACATCATTTTAGCGCCCAACGGGGGCAGCTAAGCACTTGACATTATGATGACAAAACAAAATGTTTGAATTGGCACAATTCAACAAAAAAAAGGAAACGCCCATACGACTTTATACCGTTTGCTGAAAAAGAAATGGATAGTAAACAAATATTGGAAAGGAAGACTGGAATCTACTGAATTATACCCCGGGTTATACAATTATGCCTTGGAAAATATTTAAAATTTTTTTGCGGAGGAGTGGTATAACTGAGTAGCATCAAACATTCTTTAGCTCGAATCTCAATTGTTGGACACTCAGTTGAAGAGCGATGAGCAGGCCCGCCAACTGCAAGAACTGATTGCTTGGAAGAACAGAGTGAGTGTTGAGAACAGTGATTTGACTAGGTGGGTTCTTTCAACACACACTTTCAACATCTAAAAACAATTTACAGGCAAGTGGAAGATGCTGAAAGTCAAGTAGCTGCGTTGACTCGTGTCAAAACTCAGCTCTGCCAACAAATGGAAGACCTGCGTAGACAGCTGGAGCAAGAGAGTCGAGACAGGCAAACATTTAGTTCGCAGGTAGATTTAATACCAGCAAAACATGTTTTTTTTTTATTGAAAAAGATAATTTTAATCGTAGGTAGCCAACTACCAACTGGAATGTCAGCAGCTTAGAGAAGCGCTGGATGAAGAGCAGGATGCCAAGACGGAACTTCAGCGTCTTATCTCCAGAGCAAACTCAGAAGCCCAGCAATGGAGGGCCAGATACGAAGGTGAAGGGGTGGTCAGGGCTGAAGAGTTGGAGGAATCTCGGCGAAGAATTCAAGTCAGTTTGCTGTTTGGCTAAAATATTATGTTAAAAACAAATTCACGATTACAGGCAAAAGCCCAAGAGGTCCAGGTGCAATTGGATGCAGCTCTGGTTAGAGTGGCTTCTCTGGAAAAGGCTAGAAATCGAACGCAGCAAGAATTGGAGGATGCTCAAGTGGATGCTGAAAGAGTTAAACCTACTTTAAAATGTATTAAAAGTTTTTACATAAGAAAATTCAGGCCAATGCCCTAGCTAACAGTCTGGACAAGAAGCAAAAAGGGTTTGACAAAATTGTCGATGAGTGGAAACGCAAGTGTGACAACTTGGCAGCTGAATTGGATGCAAGTCAACGAGAGAACAGAGCAGCCAGCACAGATGTGTTCCGACTGCGAAATGCTTTGGATGAGGCTACCGAACAAGTTGGCAGTTTAAGTTTTAAGCAATTTTTTTATTAGTTCCATATTTGTGTAGGTGGAAGCAGTACGCCGTGAGAACAAAAGTCTCGCCCAAGAGCTGAAAGATCTAACAGATCAATTGGGGGAGGGTGGAAGGAGTGTGCATGAACAGCAGAAGGCCCGACGGCGACTGGAACTGGAGAAGGATGAATTACAACAAGCTTTGGAAGATGCAGAAGCAGCTTTGGAGGCGGAGGAATCTAAAGTGCTCAGAGCACAGGTAATTCAACAATTTTTTTTATAAATTTTTTACTTGAAGTATTATGTTATAGGTGGAAGTGTCTCAAATTCGCTCTGAAATTGAGAAACGTATTGCTGAGAAAGAAGAGGAATTTGAGAACACCCGCAAAAATCATCAAAGAGCGTATGTTTTGAAAGATATTATAAATGTTATAAAGGTTTTGGAACGTGGGGCTTCGTGGTACACGAAAAACAAGCTTTTGAATTATTTCGCATAAACTGCATAAGTACTCAAGTTAGGCTAAGAGCGTCAACTTAGAGAGGTTTGGAAACTGAATTATTAGATCACCTATATTTAGAGGTTAGAATGTAAGTAAAAGTCAGCACTCTTTCGGTGACTCTTGTATCATAAAAAGTTTTTACTGGAAATTAGAGTTGTGAAACTTAGCAGTATTTTTTTTGCCGATTATTCACAGCCCTATTAGGAACCCAATATTCATTTTTCATATTGTTTGAAACAACTGCGTTTCAGTCTGGAATCCATGCAAGCTTCTCTGGAAACTGAATCACGTGGACGTGCTGAATTGCTAAAGATGAAGAAAAAATTAGAAACTGATATAAACGCAAGTTTTTGATTTTTGATCATGTGAAAACTAAAAAAAGTTTTTTGTTTTTAAGGACTTAGAAGTGGGACTGGACCAAGCCAACAAAGCCAATGTGGACGCGCAGAGAAATTTGAAACGGTACCAGGACACTGCTCGAGAACTTCAACAGCAAATAGACGAGGAGCAGCATGCTCGAGATGAGTTCCGTGATCAGCTGGCAATGGCTGAGAGGCGATCCCAAATTTTGCAGACTGAAAAGGAGGAGTTGGCAACAAATTTAGAGCAGGTTGCTCTTTTTGAACAGTTTTTTTCGCATTCATTACTCTTTAGTCCGAGCGCCTTCGTCGTCAAATCGAGCTGGAGAGCATAGACGCAAAAGACACTGCCAACACCTTAGTCTCTACAAATGCCTCTTTGTCTGCAATCAAACGAAAATTAGAGGTGGAATTCCAAGTGGGTTAATACTCCCAAATTATTTCCCAAAGAGCTTACATTGGTTCATATGTTTTTCGAAAAAAAACTTGCCCTTATGCCCCAAGTTAAATTTCCCTTGGTAGTATTTTATTATAACATCTGTAACCAAGGCAGGTCTTTTTAGAGGAAAGTATGAATCAGCAATGGCAAAAAGCATTTATTGTATAAATTTTTGCAGCAAGCCCAATCAGAGTTGAACGAAGCTTTATCAGAACTTAAAAATACGGATGAAAAGGCCAAAAAAGCAGCTATGGATGCAGCCAGGTTAGCAGAGGAACTGAGCTCAGAGCAAGAACATGCTCAAAGTCAGGAACGTCAGCGAAAAGCTATCGAGTTGCAGCTGAAGGTTAAATTTGTTTTAAAATACAAGAGCATAAAATTCAATACTTTTATTACTTCAAAAACAACAAAGATCGGTCTCGAGGGTATGGGTACTATAACGAAAATCGACTGTACAAGAAAAGAAAACATAAGTCCCTGTAAAAAATCCATGGAAATAAATTGTAATTAAGACTGTTAAGGACTTGCAAGCCCGTCTAGATGAAGCAGATGCGCAAGCACTAAAAGGAGGCAAAAGAGCTGTGGCCAAGCTTGAAACTAGGGTTCGTGAACTGGAGGTTGAACTTGAAGGGGAAAATCATCGACATGCCGACACTCAGAAAGCACTAAGAAACAAGGATCGCCGTGTCAGAGAACTTCAATTCCAGGTTAAACAAGACTGACATATTTGCAAAGTTTTGCATCTTTAGGTTATTTATTTAGGTGGAAGAAGACAAAAAATCGAGTGAAAGAATGTATGCTTTGGTTGAAAACCTGCAAGGGAAGTTAAAAACTTACAAGAGACAAGCAGAAGAGTCGGTGAGCTTTGTATAAAAACCTCTTTGAAAAAAATAAACAAAAGAATCCATTTCCAGGAACAATTGTGTTCAGTCAATTTGACCAAATACCGACAACTGCAGCACATGCTTGAGGATGCTGAAGAAAGAGCAGATGTTGCCGAAAATTCCTTGTCCAAATTTCGAGCCAAAAGCCGTTCTAGCATCTGTGTGGTTGGTGGTGGACCACTTCACAGTCGTTCTTCTGCAGGCATACTACACTCGGTTGGTTGTATAAAACAAAAAGTCTTTTTGAGATAGTTATAGCCATAGTTGCACGACGCCAGCTCCGAGCGCCGACGCCAAGTGGCGTTTAGAGCGGCGCCGTTCAAAATTTTGTCTTCATCAGACACCAGTGTTCCTACGGCGTGCCTCAAAACTATCCTTGTATGAAGGGTCATTTTTATAGTGAAGTACAAAAAATTAAACAAAAAACCAACTCGAACTATCCTTTTATAAACGGCTTCTTTTAAAGACTAATGACAGCCTTGCGTTATAGTTTTTTTCATTTTGTTAATAGATGTTTTAGTTCTCGAGTACAACACTTGCAAACCACCATCTCAACAACAACTCAACAGTGTCTGCCTTACGCTCATCCACTAACAACATTGACGAGGAATAGTAAAGGACAAAACTAAAATATTTCACAAATTATATTTGGCTTAATTTTTTATAAATAGTTGTTTATTTTATTCCATGAACGAGAAATGTGTTCAAACAAGTTGTCTGATACAATTTAAAAGTTCGAAATTCTTGTAGTTTTTAGTTTTAAATGAGTAATGAGCGGATTTATATAGACGGAAAAATGTAAAATATGGCCATATATGGTTGAAAATTGGCAAAACATGACCAAAATATGGGAACTTTAAAAAAAAATATCGAAACATAAAATTTAATGTGGAAACCTTTATTGAACAATAACAACTACTTTACTGCTTCATAATTGCATATCATATATATTTTAAGGCGTTTTGGCGTAAGATTAATTCTGTTTTCGGCAAGTAAGTTTTTGTAGGCACTAAACGAATGCTCAAAATCGCAAGACATTATTAGAGCATATTTCATTGAAGCTAACATGTCGGGATCTATGTTCGCATTGGCTCTGTCCACATTGTTCGCTTTTGCAATTTCCACTAGTCGACCGATTGAAGAGGCATTAAATATTACCTGTTTTGCTCATTGTTGACAATAAACGGCTTTTCTATCTGACGTAAACACATCTTCCATAAATTCAGAAATCTACTTCTTGAGCTGAGCTTTTGACATCCTGCCTAAAAAATCAAAAAATATGGAGAAAAATGTGGAAAAATTGGAAAATCTTTATATATGGAAAAAACATGGCCAAAATAACAAAATATGGAAATTTTTTTCGCGCTTTTTCGCTGAATTGAATGCAAAAACCTAAAACTTGGGTTGGTACTACCAACTTGGTAGTTTCAATTGCTTTTAGCATTAGCCGTAGTCATAAAAGTTGATGCTAATGCTAAAAATAGAGCTAAAAATCAACAGGGGGAGCGGTAACAAGACAAAAAGCTAGCATGAGTATTGGTTTGCCAACTTCTATTAGCATCATCTCAATTCTTGAATTTTTTTTTGTCTAGCGGAGTATTTTTAAAGTAATTTAGTCAGCTGAACACATTTTTGCTGTCCGTTTTTCATTTCTGTGTGTTGATTTTTGAGCTGTGCTCAATTTTTTGATGATCGAAGATGACCATCCACAGAGAGAAGTCTTCACATAAAATTGAACGTATACGGACACAAATATGCGAAATTTTATAATGAAGAGTTATTGCTTGTTGTTGGAGAGTGGAATAAAATAGCTATTTTTTTTATTTGTATAGAGTTGGAGAAAGATGCAAAAGAAATTTCCCAAAATGCTGGAATACCCAGTAAAATTTGGACCATATTGAGTACAGTATTGCATGTGTTTTTGTATGAACGGTTTTGCATTGAAAAGCTTGCTCCCTTGCTTTTCTCTTCAAAATATTGTCAGTGATTTATTGTTTTTCCAATGACATAAAAAATTCGCGGAAGCAGAGCTCCGCAAGATGTTCCTTCCGAACAAAAACCCTTTTATAGGATTGAATTTCTTTTTCATAGTCTTTAGCCCTGCAAAAGCAAAAGATAAGGTTTGTTATTACCATCTCTATTATTCTTTACCGGCACGCAAAAACCTTAAAAAAAAATTCCACAAATTCTTACAGGAAGCAAAAATATGTCGAAAATAGACTAGTCATCTCAGTGCAAAGAAAATGGAGCTCATCTTTTTTTTCACACTCAAAAAGAGATGGAAAAATTCTAAAAATGAAATTGGCAGGAAGAAGTGAGTGCAAAACAAACAAAATATTAAAGCTGGCTCACATCAATCCTGCATCATATGAAACCGAGAGAGGCATAAATAAATGTGCTAAAGTGCCAAAAAGTATACAAGTTTCTCAAGAAGTCAAGTCTTCTCCAAAACATGGCTTTTTAAAATTGTCCGAAAAGGTAAATTTTTGTTACAGGATGATTGATTGTCAACTCCTCTTGAATAGTGCTTGCATGGCGCAGTGCCAAAGTGTTAGACTTTGATGTTTTGAGGCACTTTTGTTCAAATCCATCTTCTGACAGCACTTTGACTATTCTGGCAACCATTTAGATAGCCTGGAAATCTTTATGCAGTCTAGTCTCGATTTAGTGTACGTTTTTTCCGGTCCCCGGCACCTACACTAAATCGAGACTCGACTGTAGTACAGACAATTATTTAAGCACATCTATTATGCACTTCTAATGACTTTAGTTACCCTTTTTCACGCCTATATGGCCACCAAAAGGAAGTTTATTTTATTTATTAGTGTTTTACAACAATTACTTATGCCATTAATACTTTATGTTGTTTTTTCAAAAACGAACTACATCAATTACTATTGCGGCGTGTTTTGATTGGCGTCAGGGTGGGTCAAATTATGCTTTGGATGTCAGAGACTTACATATTTATTAATTACAATTTGAGTTTTTCAGTTTATATCAGTGCTTAGTAAATTGACATTTAGTCCAAATAAAAATTTATTGTATCCTCTAATTTTGAGAAAAAAGCATGATCTCCTAATTAGAGACATGAACGGATCGGGGCCCCGAGCCGCCTGAGCCAATTTTAGGGGGTAAAACCCCGTTCGGGGCCCGACCCCGAAGAATATTTCGGTGGTCGAACCCCGAACGGTGCCCTCGCCGAAGGTATCTTTCTGTCTCTACTCCTAATATTATTGAGTTATTCCTAATTCCAGCATTCTGTTTAGATTGGTTGTCTGGAACAGGGTTCCCATAATACAGTCAAAGCTCGGTTATCCGGCATCTCAAGAAGTGTGACCCACCGCTGGGTAGAAAGATGGCTGTTAAATTGAGGCTTTTCTTTTTTGACGGCAGCATGCTGGCTTTCTGGAAAATGACTATAAATTCAGAATTCCTACGATTTTTTGCCACCTTAGAGATGATAATATCAAAATTGACAAAGTATGTCGAAAATTGAGGTAGAGAATGCTCGGACCCAGCGGTGAGTCACACTTTTTGGGGTGCCGGATTAACGATTTTTTTCACGAAAAGCTGATTTTTTATAAGTTTTTAGATGTGGGAAACCTGTTTTAAATGCCCTAAAACAAATTTAACTGGCAAAACTCTGTTTTTTGCCAGCTTAGCTGAAGAAAACTTTCACTTAAGATTTGTAATTCTATCCAACTCCATTTAAAACTAAATACTAAATATGCTGAGCCTCAGATTTCAAATAAGCAAGATCCTTTACTTGTAAAACCAAGTCGCTTGGAAAAAATTGGACATAACGGTCTCCAGAAGCAAAAAACTTTTTTGGTGGCAAATTCGATACAGACACATGCTAAATACTATATTTGGATAAATTAATTTAACTTTCCTTCCATTTTTTGCACAGAAATGCCCACTCTAGCCCACACAATTAGCATGGAAAAATATATTCTTATAGCTTTTTGTCAAAAAAGGTGATTACATCTAAGAGCAATTAAACTTCGTATTAGTATAGTAAAACCTCGATTTAACTCCTCCCCCCTGAGACCAGCCGTAGGGGGGCGTTAAACCAAGGTTTCACTGTACTTGCAAACAAACTCCTCTTTTTAAAAAAAAAATAAAAGAACTAATAAATCGGGTTTCTAGTAGGACGTACTCCGTTTCTTTTGCTACAGGGGGCTGCACAAAAATAAAGACCATACTGCGATATATATGGAGTGAAGCACAGCAGGTTCACTAAAGTTCTCTTGCGCAAATTGGACGTATCCCAAGAAGTGAATAAGTGAATAAGAAGTGAAAAGTGCTGAGTTTCCAGACTAGCGTTGGGCGCAGCTGTCATTGCATCACTGACACTGACTCTGTAAGTCATTTCGTCACTGGTATTTTGAGACACGTTCTACGCTCGCTGTTTATGTTAAAAATTTTGACTTTCTTAAAAGTGCCTCCTTTCAGATGCCTTATTCGCCAGAAGAGAGAGAGCTAAGTGTGTTGAGTGGTTCATTGAAGAGGGAAAGAGTGTCGTCAGCTTTTTAGAAGAGGTTTTGCAGGCAGTACAGGGCGTTACAGGGCCATCGACCTCTATCTCAAAGCATTGAAAGCAGATACAATTAATTGCTGGTACGCCAAGTTCGGTGAGGGTGTTTTGAAGAACAGGAAGAAAGAGAAAACAAAGGTTTTGCTTTGGCCTTAGGCTGACTAGTATTTTGTGGGCTGCCAACCAAATTGAGTAAATTAAACAAGCGTTCAGGGAACTGCCTTGTTATATTTTCTTACCATACTTACTTATTATACTTTTTGTTTGTTCTAAAACTAGCGTCACTATTGAGAACCTTTTGCTTATTAAATGCTCGATTATTGAAGCCTGAGGCTGGTGACAGTCTTCTCTCTGTAAATTAGTAGTTGGCATTTCGTTGGAAAATAAACATGTGATGAGGTTGTTTATTGTTATTGAGATATGGTTTTTGAATTGAAAACGGCTGTTTCCCTGCTTCTGGAAAGCAGTTTTGAGTGAGGGAAGACTCTTGAAATGTTTGTGAGTCGAGCATTTAGAAAGATTAAAACATGATTGGATAGAAACATGCAAAATTTTTGTCCAAAAATAGTTTCTTGGGGGAGGGAGGGGAAGGAGGAATGAACATCCATCCAAAAACATTTTTATTATTATGAAAGGTTGGCAAGCGTCTATTTTGTTCTCCTCACTTTTTGTGTTTTAACCTCCAAACCCCAAATATGTGTACATTTGGCGCTCCTTCTCTGAGCGGCGGTCAGTACCATTTAAAGTTACGGGTAACCCCCCCCCCCGGTAAAGGGGCAACGGGGGCTTGAGAGTTAGAGATGCGCACACAAGCATACCTGAGAAAAAAATTACTCAAGAAGGAGCTCTGGATGCATGAGAATATCATGACATAACAGAGCTTCTTCTCGAGTGATTTATGATTTCTGTCTTCCCAGGGTAATGTCCTCCCAGGGTACTGTCTCCCCAGCATACAATAAGCCTGAAATGCATTTATTTCTCCACAATCTTGCTCGGATTTATGTGACAGGTAAGCCTGTGCGTGCATCTCTAGCTCTCAAGTGCCCGAAACGGGGGCGTAGGGGGCTTGAGAGTTAGAGATGCGCACACAAGCATACCTGAGAGAAAGATCACTCAAGAAGGAGCTCTGGATGCATGAGAATAGCATGCATGCCAGAGCTTCTTTATGCGGTAGAGTCCAATTGACAAAGCTATATTCAAGATCTTCTCTTTTCCTATAGAGTGGTCTCCTTAGAAAGTGGCCTATTAATTGTCCGTTCTCCTCCCTTGTACAGCCTCCCCAAAAAACAGGTGCAAGCTGAATATCGTAAGAAGTGGGGATGGAATGCGAGCACTCCCGGACAAAATAAACACAATGTATGTATGCGACAGAGGGGCTCCGACTGAATTTATAGAAGAAGCTGTATTGGAGTCACATGGTGTCAAATCAGGAAAGCGAGGCTTCTATTTGTTCTCTTTCCCTGTTTCAAGCTTCTAGTATGAAAAATATTTGGCCACCATTTACTAATGAGTGATGCTCCGGAAGTCCTCACATTGCTCCCGTAATTCTTACCATATTCAGTTTACATCTGTTTTTTTTTTGCTTTCCATATCTGCCAAACCAGTGTCCACACTTTTTGATCAACTGAGCAGTCCATTGCCTAAATTCTTTGCTCAACCAATAAAGAGAAATGACGCGAGGCAGGGATAGTGTGTTTGGAGTGGCTTTCCAACAGCCAAGTAGCCGCCCAAATTGTTGTTTGCAAATGTTCATTCATTTGTTTCCTCCTTTACCAATAGGCTGACTGCTTTTTGGTGGTGCATCAACCAAATGGAGCCTTATATACACTTGTTTATGGCCCCCCTCCCCCCGAATGATGAGTTTCAAGATGAAAAGCTTTTAAGCGTGAAATTTTTATTATTTTGGCCAACGTGGATGATCCAAACACCCATTTTCGGGGGTGGAATATATAAAGCACCCCAGATTAGATGGGTTGGTTGAGTGGGTGTTGTTGGCAGACTTAGTGCTTAAGCATTAGTCCTGTGCATATTACGCATAACTCATTCTCAGAGAGAAAATTAAAAAATTGCATTTGACGCCAAAAAGTTTGAGATGGCTTTTCTTAAGAGTTGCCAGATGGATAGCATTGGGAAAAACATTGTCACAAAGTTAGTCATCGTTTGAGTCAAAATTGCAGTTGAAAGTGCCTCCTTGTGCTGGTCAGTCTTCATATGCTTACTGATGCGTGTATTCTTGTGTGTACAAAGAACTCTTCACACCTTCGTACCAAAATACGGTAATTGTTGTAATAGCAGGCATGCCCTTCCTATTTTTACAACCGCTATTTAGATTGCTGTCTGGCTTCTTTATTCGTAGTGAGCATCAAATTTTAGACCAGATTGTGTGATAAATGGCGTGATGGAATTCGGCTTTTTGGAGCTTCGTAAAATGGTATTTTGTGTGGGGTCAAAGTGAAGTCCGCCAATTATCGTGAATCAATGGTGGGGTGAACTAAGGACTATTTTGGACGTATTTAATGGTGCTTCCAACAGAATTTGGCTCCTGCTCACAAAGCTCGTTTGAATCAACAATGGTGTCGTGACAATTGCCCGGATTTCATCAATGTCAGTCAATGGCCGCCGTACAGTTCTGATCTCAATCTGCTGGACACTCGTACCAGAAAAAGTTTGCTGGAAAAGCTACCGGAAGAATGCACGCATCTGACCGTCAATCACTCGTATAACTTCATAGATCCCGATATTGGCGCGCACACTCAGACTGTAGAATTTACGTGGCAGGCACAAGTATGATCTGTCTTCCGTAGCTATGCTATCTCATTTTGTCTGGCGCGGAACGTTCAAGGGTGACGGTATTATGTTTCATTTGTGGTCTCAACAATGTTGTTACATGCATGCAAATAAAATTTTTGCTGTTTATATGTACTGAAAAAAATGGGGAAGAGGGTAAACGAAAGAAGTACCAAAAGCTGATATCAACCTCTGGAAATAAGTTATTTATGTCAAATCACAGGGAAAAAGACCAGCCTACAAAGTTGCGCAAAGCCCCATTTCCATCTTAAGAGAATATGGTGCCTAAAATTAGCTAAGTTCCTTTGAATGTTGAATTTAGTCTTCAAGACTAAAGTTTAACCTTTTAAAAGAGCTTTAACAGCATTACTTCCAAGAAGTTCTTATACAAGTTTATCTACGTAGTTTTTGGCACTCGCGTCAGCTAATCCCGTCTCCTTTCCAGTGCCATATCCTGATTCCTCTGCACTATTCGATCCCCTTTCCGTTCATTTTCTTTCCAAACTGCTAGCTATACAAATCATATAGGACAATTGCATCAAAAATGTAATCCTTAACTATTCTTTTGGCAACTGCAGCATTTCCTAGTATTTTAGCTGATTTTTAGACTCAAAAGGCTAATGCATTTTCCGGTTTTACTATTTTTTAATTTCTTTTTAGGTTTTATTTATTTTTAAATAAAAATCAACCCAAATATCTTTCTTGTAGGACAAAAAACGTCAAGGTTGACCTTTTGAGCAAAATTTTGCTTTTGCGTGCTTTTACCATTTTAAAACTTTTTTCCCAAAATGGTCTATTCTTGAAAACAATCTGAGAGCAGTAGTGTTAGATGTAAAAATAAAAAGAAAAAACTAGGCTTGTTACTTCTCCAAAAAATCCTAAAGGTAAAAATTTTCCAAAAATTATCCTGATATTTTCCAAGAGTCGAGCAATTCTTTTTTGTCGTCTTAATTCGGATATTGCATGTATTCTCACTCAAAAGTCATATTTTAATTAAAAAGTATATAGAAGAGTTGCTTTTTGCCGACAAATAAAACATTTCAAGGAAAACGCCGCATAAAACCTTACTTGAGGAAAAAAAATTATTCGTAGAGGACCCTGTTGGCTTATTGGATGACATCCAGCTTATGAGTAACGGTATGCGACTTCTTCATTTTGACTGCTTTGGTGCCTCCATTAGATCTTCTTCATTTGCTTAATCCTCTTGCTCCTCTTCTTCGTTATACAGCCAAACATCAGAGTCATTCATTGCAGAAACCTACAACTTATGAACTCTGTAAAAGCACAATTGAATTATTTACAACAATTAATAACGCCTTTACATCTTCCAACTATACTAAAGCGCTGCTTTCGTCGTTTGAAATGATTTTTCATCCATTTTCATCAAATATATAAGTGATTGCCTTTTGATAGAGCTCGTTGCCTAAAGCATATTAAGTCATCTAGTGAAAAAACCAAAAATTAATTTCTATCCCAATAGATTATAATTAGTTGCTTTCACTCACTGGTGACAAACTTGATCTCTGCTCCTTCCACTATTTTGCACGACATTCGACTCATTTTTTCACTTCTTTCAATTTCTTCATCGCTTGAATCACCGAAAACATCACATTTATGGTCACTTTTGCTGTCCGTTTCAATCGATCTAAAATAACATGAATATTGAGCCTTGCTAGTCAAAAAGATGCATGAAAATGTACAGTTTGCATAAAAGACTTGGTTTCACTCTCAATGTTCGTTAAACAAGTCTAAGAATAATGCAAAAAAAGCGGCCACGGACAAAATAACGCCGGCTATAACAACGCCGTGAAAAACCGACGCTAAAGGTCTTTAATGTACTGTGTGTTAGGGCATCCACAAAAAGATGTTAGAATCCAATTGTTTTTGTTAGCAGGAGGCTTGAAGGGTTATAGATGCGCGCACAGACTTACCTGCGAGATTAATCCGAGCAAGACTCTTGACCATAAATGCATCTAAAGACTCTTTTTACCCAGCTCCGATGACTAAAACATGGTAGAATTCCCTAATATAACGTAGCTCACCTTGGGGGACCAAAGACACCCATCAACTCAGTACAGTCAAACATCGATATAAAGGACCCCCGATATAACGAACATTTTGGCTGGTCCCCAGGGGTTCGTTATATCGAGGTTTGACTGTATAGGTATATGACGAAATATTGACACCGACCCACCGAGTAGCGTAAAAAAAATTTCAATCTAATTGTTTTCAATGCATAGCCTATAGAACACGTAATTGATATGTTTCTACTTGATCCACCAACTCAACAAATCTTTTCTGTCTGAAAGTAAATAAAACCTTCTTTAGCCATTGTTGTCGCCCACCTCCAGACCTCTTGCTTGTATTGTAGACTTGAGAACGATTAAATTTCAGGCGTCTATCTTTAAACTGGACCACTTTAATGACATATTTTGTCCCATCATTGTTTAAATCAATTTTGCTTTACCGTTTAATTTAAGTGCAAGATGGCCTTTGACAGCTATAAGTCAAGCCCCGGCTGGCAATATCTTAGACAATCGGATGAAAAGGTTGAAGTTTTGTGAACTTAATTGGCTAAACTATAGAGTATCTCTGTCGCCCAAAATGGTGTTTCAGTATATTTTCAGTACATCCCAAAAAAGATAGATTTTGAACATAATTTTGTTAAAGGAGCAGGAAACTTGTTTGTCACAGCACTTTCGAAATTTAAATTCCCGCGGGACAAACATGGTAAAATTCTCTAATACATGGTAGTTTATATTGCATGTAAACTACATTCACATACACATAATTTTTTGGGTATACAACTAAGGCTTAGGGTAGGTTAGCCATGACACCTTGTTTCATATAGGAGACTAAGTCTCTCTTGGCATTGTGCACACCCTTTTCAACCCAATATTAGTCCCACTTTGAAGGAGCTTAATCCCACCGTCATCTCTCATCAGCTCCAGTCTAAATCCACAGCGTAAATGCTCCGCCCACCCAAAAAAAAGGCCAGATAAGGATGAACAAGAGGTTTAAAAACAGCTCCACCCCTTCCTTCCCTTTTTAGTGCCAGGAATTGGCTGGGAGATGTCATTTATCCAGTTTTTACAAAATTTTCTCCAATCCACTTTATTTTGCCGACAAAATAGCAAGCTTCTTGCCCAAAATTTATTGCTCAAATTCCTGCCATAGCTCAATTTTCTAGACGTAAAAGAGCAAAAATATTAGACACATGTGTATAAAAAATTCCTTCTTAATTATTTATCAAAAAAATATATTAGAAGAAGTCCTTTCTTGCTTTCTTTTGTTGTGGATGACCTACTAAATTATTAGTAGGTCATTAACTGAAGCCTGAAAATCACAATGGAAGAGAGAAGATTGTCGAGGTCTGGTGCAAGAGGCCCACCGCAAATACGTGGAAAGGAACCAGAATTTTTAGCTGAAGGCTTTCGGATTCTATTTGAATCCAAGACATCAGGCGGCCTGGTGTTGGGCATTGCTCAAATTTTGTCCCACTTTTTTTCTGCTAAAGCTACTTTTATTACTGACTGGCAGGAAATGTACAGGGTGAGCCAAAGAGTGTACCTTTTGTTTAATTCATTTGAAAATTTTTTCTTTCTTATGCAAGTCCTATGAAATTTTGAAGCGCACTTACCCTGGTTTTAAGTTAAGCAACAAATTCGGTACTACTGTATTATTATACACCCTTCCCCTCCCCAAAGTACTTGGGTTTTCTAGGTAGATTGACCATATAGGAAGCATTTTTTCACCATTTTTAAGGGATGAAAGGCTGTATAGGGGAGTGCAAGGGACAAGTAAGGGGCCACTTTGGAAAAAGGGTTAACTCAGGTAAAGAGAAGATCTTGAACATAGTTTTGCCAACTGGGCTTTACCGCATAAAAAAACCATGGCATGCATGCTATTTTCATGCATCCAAAGATTCTTATTAGCTGATTTATGTCTAAGGTATTTCTGTGTGCGCATCTCAACTCCAAGTCCCCACAAGGGGGCGGAGAGGGCTTGAGAGTTAGAGATGCACGCACAGACTTACCTGTGAGATAAATCCGAGCATGACTCTCGACCATAAACGCATTTAAAGACTCTTTTTGTCATAGTCCAGTGAGAAAAACATGGTAAAAGGGCAAACAGCTACATTTTGAGGGAGGGGGGTACAATACAGTAGAGTCAAAAATCTTTTATTCGACAAAAACAACACCGAACAAGGACGAACACACAAATTACGCATTTTGAGTCTCTTTTTTTCAATTTCGACAAGTATATCACGAGAGCCTGAAAAAGAAATGAATAAAACAACAAATGTTCAATGAAATGTTTGTAGAAAAGGTTGGTGCGCTCTAAAATATCATACGACTTTTAGTATAAAGGCAACAAAAAATTCTCAAGTAGTTCATTTGTTCTGCCCCACCCTGTATACACTTTGTTTGTGTCGGATGTAGGCGTTAGGGTGACCAATTAAATTTCGTCATTTTGGAACAGATTTTTTTTCCCTTGTGCAATAAAGCCAAGTGGACTGGAAATTATGAGAAACAATGGGGCTTGAGCTGAAGTGCAAATTAATTTTTGTACTATCAATTTTTTTATTTTCGTTTAAAAATGAGATGATTTTTGAAATTTGACCAAATTTTTGGGTTGCATAATTTTTATGTTGTAGTTTACCGTATTTACGGCTGTACACCATAATTTACGCGAAAATTTGTTAGGAGGTGCATTTGTTACGCGAAAATTTGTTACGCCACAAAAATTTGCATATACAGTCGAGTCTCGATTTAGTGTATATTTTTTCCGGTCCTCAGCACCTACACTAAATCGAGACTCGACTGTACTCATTTACAGTACTCATTTTTGAAAGGATTTTTACGTTATGGGGCACCACAGTTGGCAAAAAGACCTCAGGAATCCAAATTTGGAAACAGAATTTCAAGAAGAGACTTGGTTGCTGAGATATGATCATAGCCAGTCGCAAACTTAGTTTTTATTTATTTTTTCTCCTAGTTTTGATTATATCTCAGCAACCAAGCTTCTTCATCAAATTCTGTTTTCAGATTTGGATTCCTGAGGTCTTTTTGTCTGCCGGGGTGCCTCAGTAACAAAAAAATCCTTTAAAAAATGAGTAATGTAAATGGGTATATGCAAATTTCCGCTTAAATTATGGTGTACAGCCGTATTTACTCTAATAAGCGGGAACCCCTAAATTCAAAAAAAAGTGTTTGTGGCATTGTGTTTTTGACCTATTTTTTTCTGGTGCCTTTTGGACATGTTATATACCAAAATGTAGCCTAGATTATAAGCTACATTTTGGTATATAACATGTCCAAAAGGCACCAGCAGAACATAGGTCAAAAACACAATGCCACAAACACATTTTTTTGAATCTAAGGATGCCCGCTTATTAGAGTGTTGTAATTATTGTGGCCAGATTGCTTAACCACTGTTAGAAGTGCTCTTGTTTCTGGAAATTTTCAAAAAACATATTGGTTCCCACTTTTTTTTTTGAAAATGAAAATTCGCAGGACCTAGGTGTTGATTGCCTTTTTTATCTCTACTACCGTAATATTATTTGTGTCCGAAATCTCAAAGCAAAGAGTAGGTGTTCTTGTGGGTGAAGCAAAAGTTTCTGACTACTTCTAAAATCTTATTTCTAATTATGCTATCTGCTTTATCAAACAGAGTATTTGGTGTCATTAAAAAAAACCTTTTCTCTTCTTTATATATAAATATAAAATTTAACTCCATATTGATTAAATTTATTTCTAGAAATGAGCGATTAAATACCGGCGATTATCAGGCTCCATCAGCAAAAGAAAGGCCAGCGCGAAACCGTCAGAGCTGCAAAAACAACGATTCAAAAGTAACAGAAAGCAGCGCGGACCGAGCAGGAAGCGACAGACCGGCTGCCGCCAACAATCAGCTCAATCGCCGAAGGATTAACAGGGAGTTGTGCCACTGAGGTGGTCATCAGGAGGGACATCTCCACACTCGGAAGCACGTCATTTTGAATAGTTGTTATTCTTGTAGTTTGTATACCGTAAATGTTCTAATAAAGCCCCCCTAATTCGAAATCGTGTTTTTGGCATTGTGTTTTTGACCCACTTTTTCCGCATGACTCTCAGCTTGCTACCCAAATTGTAGCTAAGACAATAAGCTACAATTTAAGTAGTAAGTTACTCTATTAGAACATTTACGGTATATGGCATATATAGCATTTTGTGAAGGAG
Organism: Subanguina moxae; assembly: GCA_000981365.1. NCBI lineage: Eukaryota > Metazoa > Nematoda > Chromadorea > Rhabditida > Anguinidae > Subanguina > Subanguina moxae. The sequence continues at coordinate 40,560 of BBSZ01009809.1, forward strand.
CAAAAGGGCTTTCAAAATGACACCAAACACTCTGTTTCATAAAACACATGTTTGGTAGGTAGTCAAAAACTTTTGGCTTACCCTGTAGAAATGGGCCGTCTTTAAGAATGTGTTAGAGAACTTGATATGTGGCCAAGATTTGCTGAAAACTTTCCGATAGACAGGAATAAAAAATTAGCTTTCTAATATAGGCGTGCCCTCTTCTGCAGAAAAGGTGTAATATTCTCTTTCACATAAATATTCATATAGTATTCGTAAAAAAACAAAATAATTCCTCAAAAAGATAGCTTCACATCTCCAGAACTCTCTTCCAACAATTCCAATTAGAAGACTTATATATGTGTCGTCCAAAAAGCTCATTTCTGGCTTTTGTTATTGAGGAGAAGTTGACCGTCCTCCTCAAAAGTCATACGCTACTAATCAAATTATAGAGCAACCTAATCTCTCACTATGCCGAATCAATTGCTTGCCAGCCACCCCTAGTTTCACACTTGTGCCCTTAAAGTTTGATGAGCAATTCCTATAAACACGGCATTTGCCGTCATGAATTATGCGCACACATTTGTGCAGCTATATTTCATTCCTCCGCCAATTGCTCTTCTTGAATTTGTGTACCTCTTGTTGTGTGGGGGAGGACAATGCAATCTATTTTGCTTGTGCTGAAAGTTATCTAATTCTGTTATGCCTTTTTCATCGCCTATTTACTGGTGCAACTGGCTTTTGATGATGTAATTGGTCTCTCTAAAATTCAAAAAAATGTTTTGGTGATATTGTGTTCTAAACGCACGGTTTGTTGGTGACACTCAGATATTTTTTGCACTAAAATGTAGCCAATATTCTAAGCTACATTTTAGTACAGAAGTTTGCCTAGAGTCACCAAAAAAATTCAGTCGACGCTCGATTCAGCGTGGGCGGGGTCAGCTGGGTCCGACTATTTTTTTTTTCTTCCTCAATATTTGACATCTTTTGTTAATTTTGACACTGATCTCTCTAAGGCAAGAAATCGTAGGGATTCTGAATTTGCCAGTTGTTTTTACACCACTCAACAATTTTGCCTTTAAAAAATCCAACTCTCGGTCTTAAGGACTAAATCGAGAGTTAAAATCGTGGGTTAAATCAAGAGTTGGATTTTTAAAAGGTGGAATTGTTGAGTTGTGTAAAAACGACTGGCAAATTCAGAATCCTTACGACTTTTTGCCTTAGAGACATCAACATCAAAATGGGCAAAAGATGTCAAAAATTGAGGGAAAAAAACGGTTTAAACCATATATTTAGAGACGCAGACAAGAAGACTGGTCCCACCCGTGCTTCTTTTTCTTCTTCTTCTTCTTCTAAGAATCCTCCACTTGGGTATTCACTTGTTTCCTCTGCAACAATGACGATAACACACAACAACATCTCCACCTTTTCTCCCTCCTCCTATTTTATGGTACTGACTGCTCGTTTCCTGCTCTTGGCTACTTTTCTTTCACTAGTACAAGGCCAAATTCTGTGTAAGTTTGACCACTTTTTCGCCAAAAACCACCACTCTTTTGGTCAGCCACAAATTAATTCTGGACCAATTTTGTGTGGGGGGGGGGGGGGCGAAGTTGGTTGGAACCAATTATTTGGGCAAGCAAAAAAAAAACTTTTCTCCTCGACTCTTTCTCTGCCATCAAATTAAATTTGAGGGACTCAAACAGTGGGGAAATTTTCTCTCAAAGCCTTTCCATGAGACGTGCGTAGCTCAAGAAGGGTGGGCAGATGGGTCACAAATTGAATTGGTGCCAATCAATTGGCTATGAGGCTATTGATTAGCTCGATTACGGCTATGTTATAGCCAACTTATTAGCTGTATAAGGCTGTAATTTGATAAGCAGTAGTATGAATCAACAAATTTTCGGATTTTTTTTTTTTAAGAAGACTTGGGGTACTTGAAAGAATTTAGAGTACTCATTTTTTAAAGGATTCTTTTCATTCTGAGGCACCCCGGTAGGCGAAAAAACCTCAAGAATCCAAATCTGAAAACAGAATTTCAAGAAGAGACTTGCTTGCTGAGATGTGATCATAGCCAGTCGCAAACCTAGTTTTTACCCTTTTTTCTCTTAGTTCTGATCATATCTCAGCAACCAAGCCTCTTCTTGCAATTCTGTCTACAGATTCGGATTTCTGAGGTCTTTCAACTATATACAGCTATTCTTATATGCTAAAAAAGGAGAAAAAGGTTGTTCTCCACACTTTTTCCTGTCAAAAATTTAGAATTTCAAAGTTTGGAGGACCAAGGTAGACCAACGTTGTTAAAATATGACTGTAACAGGGTATTCGCTTAGGAGTTAGGTGAAAAGAGCACTGCAGAAACTGGCCTTCAGCCTCGCATTTAGCTATAAAAGCTTCCAAAACGGTAATTAATCAGGTTGCTCTTTTCGCGTCGCTTTTTTGCCCGAAAAAACACATTTTCTTGCGTTTTTTTCGTGCTAAAACTAATCTTGAAATCGTTTTTAGCGTATAAGAATTGGTGTAGAGTGGGTTTGGCCTCCCGCGTCCCTTCCTCTCGTGGCCAAAAGTGTCCAAAATCCCTTTCACCTTTCAAACAGCCAACTCTCCATTTGACGGACCACCAAAAAGGTTGGATCCACAGCTGTGTCCAACCATTTCTTTACCTCAATTTTTGACATCTTTTGCTTATGTTGATGTCTCTAAGGCAAAAAAATCGCAAGGATTCTGAATTTGCTAGTTGTTTTTACACCACTCAACAATTTCACCTTTAAAATATCCAACTCTCGATTCAACGGACTCATTTTTCTAAAAAGGCGTTTCTTAAATCGAGAGTTGGCTTTTTTTGAAGGCAATAATGTTGGCTTTTCGAAAAACGACTGGCAAATTTAGAATCCTTGCGATTTTTCGCCCCAGAGACATCAATATCAGAATGGGCAAAAGATGACAAAAATTGAGGTAAATAAATGGTTGGACCCAGCTGTGGATCTTTTGGTGGTCCGTCAAATCGAGCGTCGACTATGGGTCAAAAGCACAGTGTCAGAAACACATTTTTTGATACAGGGGAGGAGATTATTAGAGGGAATACGGTATTCTAGCATCTTCCAACAAACCCATTTTTAATAAAATTATTTGGCACCATTCATAACTACATCATTTCTTACCCGCCCATTTTCAGATGAAGCAAATGAAGACAAAAGGAACTTTGACCGCGACTTTATGAACTTTGGCAAGAGGGGAATGGCACCAGTGGGGCTGGAAAGGCACTTTATGGACTTTGGCAAAAGAACACAAAATGTTGTTTACTTTTATGGGGCCAAAAACTAGGTTTTATATATTCAAAGAGGGTTTAGTTTGACCGCCAGTTCATGCCCTTCGGCAAGCGCTATATGCCTCTTGAAGAGGCAGTGCGATACGACAAAAAGAACTTTGGCCGAGAATTCCTTCATTTCGGCAAGAGAGCACCCTCAACTAGTGGCTTTGAACGAGACTTTATGGCTTTTGGTAAGAGAGACCCTCCTTCTCAAGGCTTTGAACGTGATTTCATGTCTTTTGGTAAAAGGTAGGTCCTACTATACAAACAAAAAATAATATGGGTGTAAAAACAAGCAGATACGCTAGACGAGCTTATCACAGCATATAAGAACACAGCATACAAAAACTTGCATGTATTCATTTACAGTACTCATTTTTTAAAGGATTCTTTTCATTCTGAGGCACCCCGGTAGGCAAAAAAACCTCAAGAATCCAAATCTGAAAACAGAATTTCATGAAGAGGCTTGGTTGCTGAGATATGATCATAGCCAGCCGCAAACTTAGTTTTTATCCTTTTTTCTCCTAGTTTTGATCATATCACAACAAGCAGACCTCTTCTTGCAATTCTGTTTTCAGATTTGGATTCTTGAGATCTTTTTGCCTACTGGGGTGCCTCAGAATTAAAAAATTCTTTAAAAAATGAGTAATGCAATGAATATATGTAAATATTTGTGGCCTAACAAGGTGACCGCGTAACAAAAGTACTTCGTAACAAATTTTCGCGTAAATTATGGTGTACAGCCATTCCCGGGCACAATTTTTTATACTCGACTTCTTTTCCCCATTTTTCAGTTTACGTTAAAAAATGAAGTTAAAAAATTAAAAAATGAAGTTAAAAAGTTAAAAAATGAACTTAAAAAATGAAATTAAAAAACAAAAAATTGAAAAAATAAATAAAAAAAAA
>BBSZ01009810.1:0-12726 GCA_000981365.1 Subanguina moxae
GGGGGGGGGGTATTATTAGAGGTTTTACGGTAGTTGGTGATCGGTTAATTAATTAAATTATTAATTGCTAAAATACCCGGTTTTTGTGGTTCAGGCACTGGGTAACAAATGTTCATGCATACCAATCAGACTGTGGATACAATCACTCTAAAAAATAAGTCAACATTTCATATGGTGTACGTGCGCTCCAGATTATTCGCCTAGTTGTGTTGTTAGCCAAGTATTCCACACTCTTTATTTTTGTTTAAAAATATTGAGCAAATAGCAGTTTGAGAAATGTTTCCTTCTATCTTCATGCCTGCTAGTCAAGCTTCTGTGTTACCAGTTTCTCTTGTTCAAGCCAGTCCTCCATTGGTTGAGTCCATTCGAATCGCTCCAGCAGTTCCGGCTCTTTGGCGTTGAGCATGTACTTGGTCAGCCAGACCACCAAGTTCTTCACTATGGGAAAGTGCATCTCCTTGAGCTGTCTAAACAAGCCAATCATGTGTTGCTCAACATTTATGGGTATCTTAGGTTTACTTTAGGAAGGTGAGCAGGACAACTAGACAGCTGTCATCCAGGTAGTCTGGCACTGATGACGTCCCATCCTCCACATCCTCCATCATCTACAAGATAGTCAAAGTTTAGGAAAATTTGTGCTCTAGCCCTGGTGTGCACTCTATCGACAATTGACTTTGTCACCTTTCGCATTTTGTGAGGTCTCTGGCCTTGATCCCCTTGATCCTCGTCTTCCTCATCGATGATGACAGTTCGCACCTTGTCCCTGAGAACAACCTCAGCTAGTTTGTAGAAATTGGTGGATAGGAAGTGGCGGGCTTGTGTACACCTCTGCAGATAGTCCTGCAAGCAATTAGGTTAAAATAAAACGGCGTTATAGAATAGCTGACCAGAGCAAGTGGTTTGCGAGTGGGGTATTCCTGGACAGCACACTCAAGAGAAGCTCCCTCCACCAACATGGATAGAAGACACTTCCTCATGAGTGCTTTCTGCTCTGGTTCACCTTGGTAGGACACGCCCACAACCTTAAACCTATTTTATGACAAGCGCAACAAGAGCTGGTGCATAAGACTTGCATATTTGACAAGGCAAGTGCGCTGCAGACAGGTGTTCCTGGTCGAACCAAATGCATTGACCAGTTGTACACACATCTGGTCAACAGCACTCAACTTAAATAAACATGTGTAAAATGGGTCGACACTTCAACTTAGACATACATTTGGTGGAACAGGTAGACCAAGTTGGGCTGATTCCTTCTCCATCTGAAATAGAGCACATGTCTACAGTTAGCTATTGGGTTGGAAAATAATTTTTTGTCGTTTTGTTTGATTGCTTGTCTCACCACGCTTGCCTGAGCACATTGCAAAGTATAATAGGCACACCCACACTGTGACAAAAATTATTCTAAAAAAAAGACATTCTAACAGAAATTCATTTTGGCACAAATTGTTTTGGAATCAATTGTTAAAACACAAAGTGTCTTTAATAACAACTGTTTTCGGTATATACAAAAACGAAATAATTTCTTATTCACTGTATTGGCGTCTTACGGCGCCTAGTCTCATATGGGGTGTAGCATCATTGGTAAATGTGTTTTTGATAAGTGGTACTTTTGGTAAGAAATTCTTTTCGTAAAGGTACTTTTGGTAAGAATTTTTTTGGTAAATGGTTGTCTTGGTAAGAATTCTTTTTGTAAACTGTGATATTGGTAAAATCGTATAGCATTTGAAAGTGCTCGACCTCCTCTATTTCATTGTTATCTTTTTTTTTTTTTGTGGGCGTCAAACTCAAAGGGAATTGGCCGAGAAGATGAGCTCTACACATCAGACCATCTGCAACCACCTCCAATCTATGCGATTCACTCAAAAAATTGAGAGCTTGGGTGGCAGTAAAGACTTCAGCAGAAAAAAACCAGCCAAATCATCCTGCCCCACGACAACCAGGTAGGAGCAGGTCATAAGCAATAATGGAGAATACATAATTGATTAAACTGCTGTTATTTTTGATGAAAAATTGCTAAATATTCAATACAGACAAAAAACGACAAAAAATTATTTATCAGCCCAATATATTTGTTGACTGCGAGCTCACCTCATATCCAGACTCAGCATCGTCGTCCCTAACCACAAGACGTTCCAGAACCACATAGCGACCGACAAAGTTGTAGGCGGCCAATAAAAACTCCAGACTGATGTCCTTGCGCCTCAAAGACTCCTCCATTCGCTGCTCTTTGACAATGGTCTCGGTGAGTGCATCTACCATCTGCAACAAACGGTGGAATTTGAAATTTAAATTTAGTTTTGTTCTAAAAGGAAAATCAGCTACGGGATCTATTTGCGCTCCACTCAAAACAGACAGCACTTCTGTCACAACCCAGCATTTTGTTTTTGGGCAAAAAGTGTTTTTATTACAGAGGACGCCCAAATTTTTTCGCTCCAATGAATCTTGGCCATAACTATTTGAATGTGTGCTGTTTTGAGCAGGTTTTTTTTACGCGAAAGCTGAGACTCTAGAAAATTTCGGCGTTTAATATCGAAGGTAAAAGGTAAGAAATTCGAAAGTGCCGGACAAAAAAACGCATATTGGATTGGTACACCAAGTGGAAAGGATAAGGCAGCGTCGAGCGGAAGAAGAAGACCACCTGCTTAAGATTTCCAGTGAAATTCTTCTTGAGCACCTAAAAGAGGAGTATAGAAAGTAAAGCAGTATAGAACAGCATAGAAAACAGACCCTAGTGAGCAGTTCCCTCAGTTGGGAGACAGTGCCAGAGAAGTGACGTCGCTTGCGAACCAGTTTCCCCGCCGGCAACGGCACTAAAAAGAGGTGGTGAACATGGAATAATACCACACAACTTTTACGGCATACAACTTGTGGACAGCCTATATTTTGTTGGTGGCTTCCTGGCATTTCATATACCAAAACGTAGCTTAAAATCTGGCCTACGTTATGGTATATAACATGCCGTGGAGCCGACAACAAAATGTAGGTCAAAAACACAATGCCACAAACACATTTTTAAACCATATTCCCTGTATTAGGTGCTCCCCCCTCTAATAAAAGCTCGAGCCCTTGAAACCTTGTGTACAACAGTGGGGTCTGGGCCTGTGTCTTTGCAAAAACTGAGACCTTTGATCTCAGTGGAGTAGGACTTGTGTTTTTCGACATTCTTGGCGCTTTTCGTAAATTTAAATCTTATTTTTCAACATCCGAGCAACATAGAGGTCGAAAAAGAAGCACCTTCAGGAGGTGGGGAAGTGATCATAGTGCTATAAAAAGAGACCTTGTGAAACCACTGATGCCTTGCTGCTGCTTGACTGCTCTAGTGACTGCTGCTTGGTGTCAACAGTGGCGGCAATGGCTAAATTTATATAAGAAGGGGTCAAATGTATGCTCTGGCCGGCCAACTCACCATTCGTGAAGGACAGAGCAGTGTCTGCTCCTTTCTTGGACTTCCACGACAGACTGGGTGGATGGGGCATGGCCAGGCCAGGATTGTGGGCCTTCAATTCTCTGTCTGTTTCCTGCTCGAGTGTATCTATCTCCTCTTTTTTTAAGTTATTGTTGTGGGGACCCTGAATTTGATCAAGTTTGAGTAAACTGTATCACAGTAAGCTTACATTTTTGATCAGTTGCAGCAGTTCTTGGTAGGTGGTTGAGGCGGAGACGTAGGGCTGTAGATTGGCGGGCAGACCAGTCTCCCCTCCCAACAGCCCCACCATCTTGTCTTGGACCAATTTGAAATAGCGACGCAGGGTGGATTGGGTCAGCTAAACAATGTCAGCGTTCAATTCTTGTGTTTTCAAAGGATAATTCGTTGGGATTGGAGGTACTTTATGGACTGGGGGCACTTATGGGCTACAGGACCCTACAGGGATCCTGTACCCCCTAAGTGCCGACTAGGGTCTGGTTAAAACTTTTTAAAGCCGATTTCTGTCACAGTCGTCAGCCAACACTCAATATCACTTACACTGAGCTGCTCCACAACATCAACTATGGAGACAGCATCGAGTACCACTTTTAGTACCCCTCTCTTGGTCTTGGAGCGGAGCAGGTCGTCTTTGCAGTTGGTCATCACCTCCTCTACAGCTCCTTCCACAACTGCAATTGTTACTGCAGTTGGATACTATACGCACAGTACGTGTTTGGTAAAGCGATGTCTTAAAATTCTCAAATTCTAGATAGAATTTGAGAATGTTAAACACTGGCAAACGTTGGCAACTGGACAAATCATATCTTCGAATTATTTTATGAATAGAGCCAGGATCTTTAACCCACAAGCTGAACATCAGAAGAAAAGAGAAGATTACTCAAGGCTAGAGCTAGAAGACGACAGCAAAGACAGAGAAGAGAGCCAGAATTTTCAACCCACAAGCTGAACAAATAAGGAATGTGCACAAAACAACGTAACAAATACCAAAAAAAGTGTTTCGTCTCGCGACAAAATAATTTAAAAATATGATTTGTGCAGTTGTCTGTGTGTTTATTTTACCCTGAGGATATAGACTCCAGTGGGCGGGCACCAACAGCTTCTTGCCGCCGCTGGCAGAGGTAAGCTTGTAAGGATTGGCAAGTGGAATACCGGCAGTTGCTTGCTTCGCAATCTCCTGCTTCATGCTGTTTTCAAAGCTCTTATTTTTAGCAGATCTCAAAGCAGGAGGAACATTAGATGAGATGGATGGGTTCATAAGCTTGTTTGTCCAGTCGTTGGTTGCTACTGCAACCAGCCAATTAGCTATATTTTGCAGTCTGAATGTATCAAATAAGCTTACATTTATCTCCAGAAGATCTGGATCTAGTGTTTGTTGCCACAGAATTTTTGAGAATGGCGTCTCCAGCAGATGCTCTATCTTTTCTGATCGGTCTGGTTAGTGGCTCCTCCTCCTCTTCCCCTTCATTCTCCTTGTTGGTGTAGTCGGAGAAGCTGCTGGTGTGCAACCAGCGCATAATATCCCTTTTCTTAGCAGCTTCAGGATCTCTATCGTAAAGTGGAAACATGGAGTGTTGTCTGGATCGCAAAAGAGGGGCTACTCGAGCTGCTGGAGCAGCCGCCTTCTCGCCGTTGCTTCGCCCCGTCTTCTTGCCTAAACTGTCCCGCTTGACTGGCAGTGCAGGCTGGGCAAAACCTGTTGGTTTGGGGCAAGCAGTGGGCACAATGGACATGCTGGATAGTCGAGCGCCTCTTCTACTAGTTGTTGGAGTGTCTTCTTGCTCCACAGTCTAAATTACACAAATATTTAACACAAGTCACATTTTTCAAAAATTTCGCATCGACTTTTTGGATTCGGCTGTCTATGGGATAGTGATCCGGAAAAATTTTTAAATGTTCAAAGAATATGAGGAGGACGAAGGCGGTTCTTCGATAATAGGGCCGAATTTTAGATATTACCGTATTTTCTCCAGTAGGACGGCAGCCCCACCCAAAGCCTCGTGATTGAGTTTGGGAACCCTACAGGCATAGACTGCCTACATTCGCTAGTGCCAGAATACCAACCCTGAATTTGGCGAGATGCTTGCACAAACTGGTGTAGCTGGTCTCTGCAGTCGACAGGAGTTGTTTGGAATCTGCCGGCACAGCCCTTTCCCCCAGCACATTGACCAGACGGTCACGAGCTTTGTGGTAGTAGGTCTGGATGGTGGTGAAAGCTAGCTGCAAAACACCACATTTAGACAGAAACAGAATACTTGAATAGTAGTATAGATATACCTGGTAGGTGTCCTTTGCACTCTTTATAGAGGTGTCAGTCCTGAAAAAGGGGTATACCGTATTTACTCTATTAAGCGGGCATGCCCGCTTATTTTTCGACCCTTTGCTAGGGTGCCCGCTTATTAGAGGGTGCCCGCTTATTAGAGGGTGCCCGCTTAATAGAGTAAATACGGTATCTATATGATTTTGGTCAAAGGGTGTGTGACTAACGTAATAATCTCCTTGATGGCCGTGAACATTTGCTCGCGCTTCTTCTCCTCTATCTTACAGTTGGACAGAGCGTCACGAATGGCACCATCAATCACTGCAAATAAGAGCATGAAAAGTTTATAGAGTGCACAAGACAATAAAAAAACTTATTTTATTTAATTTTGGACTATACCCCTCCCTATACAGCCCTTCTTCCCAATAAAATATGGTTGAGTAGCCCTTTTTACAAAGTGGCCCCTTAGTTGTCCCTTCCCCTTCTTATACAGCCCTTAATCCCTTAAAAATGTAAAAAAATGCTTCTTAAAGGGGCATGCCCCTTTAAGAAGGTTAAATGGTCAATGTACCTAGAAAGGACACTTTTGTGCTTCAGGCCCGCACTCAAACACTTCATTTCTCTATAAATATCTGTACAAGAAATAGTCGAGAAATGGAAATGCCAAGAAAGAAGCCCCAAGGTGAAAACATAAAAAATTAGTAGTGAGACCAACCTAGTGGATAGCTTTTCCAGTGATTAGGCACCACAATCTGAAAGCATACGGATTAGTTGGTTTGTTATGTTGAAACAAAGCGTGTTCTACCTTTCTGTTCCCCTTGCCTGAGCCGTTGTTGGCGGTGGCAGACGAGAGGTCGGTTTTGTTGGGGCTAGGCAGTTGAGGAGTGGTCTCATCTCCGGAATCCTCCTCATCCTCCACCGCCACCTTTTTAGACATACTCTTTCTGGTTGGTCTGGAGGTGGATGGAGCCGTGTCAGTGCCCTCGTTCAGTTCCGGCAAGTTCTTGGATATGGCTCTGTAAACAAGGCAAGGTAACATTTTCATAGCAACTCCCATAAAATCTATTTTTAGCCGAGACCCGGTGTAATATCTTATATATTTTTACTTAAGTTTAGTTGGTTCAGCTAACTATGGCTGATATTGATTGGTATTAAATTAGCCTGTTGATGTTACTCTCCAAATAACCAATTTAGGGAAAGCCCACCTGGTCCTGGTCCTGGACATAAACTGTCGAGCAGAAGTGACCAATGCCTCCAGCTCCTTCAAAGGTACCTTGTGGAGAACTGCCGCTGATGGCACACTTATAGAGTTGCTCAGCACCAAACGCATTACATCCCTGCAAACCAGTGAAGTGGGTTATCAGTTAGTTTTAGCACATTTTCATACCAGAAATGGATTTTCGCAACAAAAAAAAACCAAATTTTGACTTTTTGCCTTGGTTCTCCAAGCTAGACCAGGTATTTAGTGTTTTCAGATCCGAAGCACTACACTCAGGCATACAAATGAGCCTTGGGCTTGGAATATTAAGACCAACTTAGGTTAGGCGAGACTCAGCGTATACCCTGTTTCACCTATGTTTAGTGGTTCACGACTAACCTAAGCTGGTATACTCAAAGCAGGTTGGGGGATACCTTAATAGGAAGACCATGCCAAATGGCTAATCTTTAGGTTGTCTGATTTAAAGTCTGGTGTGGAGAGATTCGACTGTAGTTAACTTACCTCACATCTGACATCTCCGCATCTTCGTATTGAGACCTGTGGAGCACGTCTTCTACAGCGGCAGATATCTCATCCTCAGTAAAATCAGTTGCGGAACTCATTGCCTGTTAGACCTTGAGCTGAACAGTAAGAGAAATATCGCCGGATTCGGAAATACCGTTTTCAGGACTCACACCCTAACACTTTGCATCACAAAATTTCAATCCTGTTGGTCTCTGCTACTTTCTGTTAAACTATTGCATATTTTTACACCATTTTGTAACTGAAAAAGGATTAGTGAATGAGTGGTAGGACGCCCCCACTTAAGTCACAATATCGACAAAAGCAAGCCAAGTGTGAGGTGTGGACCCCGTTGGGCGCATATGAAACACAAGATGAAGAAACGGTATATTGGATTTGATGGTTGCATGAATGAATAAGTTTTTGGTTTTGTTGTATTTGTTGTTGTATAAAAAAATCAACAGGGGCGACCAAGGGAAAAAACAGCCAAGTCTATATTACAACCCTATTTTGCTTTGCAAAAGCTATCGTGCATTAATTTTAAGATGAAATAACGAGAAATGATTTTGGAGAAAAAGAATGGGACAAGTTTGGCAGTGGAAATCTTTGAATCAAAATCAAATTTGAAGTTTGTCAGATAAGCCTTTTGATGAGTGACAGTTTACGCTACATTTAATTATTATCCTATCGTTCTATACCACCACTTTGTTAGAAGAATGGCCGCCTGCACAAGGATACCAGAGCAACGTATAGAACATACCAGTAGCTTGGTTTTTTTGTTACACAAGTCCTGTCTCTGTTTGAACGAAAGACGGTATAATTTCGGTTTCCACCCACCTCGCGAAATTGCTCAAAATTAGAGACAGAAAGGTGCCTTCGGGGCGGGTTCCGTTCGGAGTTCGACCACCAAAATATTCTTCGGGGTCGGCGTTTTAGGAGATCTTGGGGGTGGGCTCTGCGGGGCCCCGAATTAAATTTCGCAGTTTGTAAAAGAAAACCTAAGCCAAAAAAATATTATCTTGAGCAATTTTGTGGGGTGGATGAAAACCGAAATTCAACTCGAAATACAATTCACCTAAACATTGTATGCTCAAAAAAAATATGATATTTAAAAGCCTGTTTGAAGTTATAGGCTTCCAAAGGTTAACTCCAAGGCTGGAAATCGACCAGGCAAGGAAATACCTCGCTAAAGTCCTTGAAATTGCATGAATGTTATTAGCCCACTCCACGTACGGTCACCACATTCCAGAAATCACAGCGCATGATTGAAACCATTATCTCACCTCGTCAATTATTCTATTTTCAATGCTTAATGACAATCGATTTAACAATAAATTCAAGACAAAAACAAAACAAGTACTAAGTCCACTAATTACTCGTTGACAAAGCTGGAAATGCGACTTGTTTGGAAAGCACAAGCGTCTGTTTTTGATGCGAGATGTATCCTTTGATCTTTTTCTGAAAAAAGCAATTTCTTTAAATTTTTTTTCTTGGAAACTTTTAAGCCTTCCTCAGCAGTTTTTTCATAACTAAGCCTAATCCCTAACCCTAATCTAACAGTTAGGCTAACCCTAATCCTAACCCCAGCTACTGACCTGAACCTAACCTATTGGGTCAATCAATAAGTTCTTGCGGTTTTGTTTGATTGTTTGTCTCACCACGAGTGCCTGAGTACATTGCAAAGCAAACTGTAGCGTATGAAAGTGTCGACCTCATCTATTACATTGTAATCATCGTTTTTTATTTTCACTAATTTTACCCCATTTTTTTGGACTTTAAAATGGCCAACTCCGTTGACCAAAACTGTCCCGGAATAGCATCTTACGTAAGGGTCCAAAAGTATAAAAAGTTAAAATGGGCAACGCCCTCCAGAAAACTCAATAGAAATACTTACTTGAGCGATGAGGTTAGCCAAAATGCACGCCTAAAACTTGTTAGTTATCACACAAAACTGTCCTTACGTCACGATGGACTTCAACAAAGATTTGTCTAAAACTGACCAGTTCATCTGAATCCATTTCAGAGCCAAGATAAGTGAGTACCACCGAAAAAGCTTCTAGCTTGATCAAATGCGTGTTCAAAATAGAAGCGCTAAATGTAAGAGAGAAAGTACGTAGGCCCAGGACAGCCACACTTTTTAAACCAACTTACACTTTTTTAAATAAATTCCTGTAGGTAATCACCTAAAAGATACCAAAAATAAAATTGTGAACAAAGCGTCGAAGTCAAAGCGACCTTCAACTTTTCAAGCATCAAAAATATTCCGCATCTAAAAAAGGCTAAGCCCAAATGGACAAAATTTTGTAACAGAAACAAACTTGATAAAGAAATGCTGATGTTTCTGCAGAGCCTCATTCAATTGACGCAAATTTCCGTTTCTAAAAAATTAAATGCAATGTATTCGTTTGCCGGAAAAGGTATTTACTTTACGCTTTCCACCACAGTCGAAAATTGCTCAAGATTGTAGAACTGTAAAAGTTGAAGAGTCGGCATGTGTCCCTGAATGGAAGTTTGAAAAAGTTTTTAAGGAAAGCTGTCAAATTCACCAGAAACATCTTAACAGGTATCAGGTACATAAGTATAAATCGCTTGTTTCGAATATGAGACGCTGGACAATGATTGAACTAAAAACTAAAAATATAAACTAAACATGGAAATTTGAGGAAGCAATTCTGCAAGAGAAACATGATTTACCGCAAAGGAAAGAGATTTTTCAGCTAAAACACGCAAATTAACTTGAGCACACCATCACAGTAAAAAAAATTACACAACACCAGGTCCATGTCGAACATAGCCTTCCTGCCCAGAAAATAGTTGTACGTAATCTTGTCGGCCATCGAGAAACTGTTGTAAAGATCATCCACGTGTTCAATGCTTCGAATCAATGGCTTGAGCAAATGCAAACGATTTATCTGAAGAAATTCTAGTAAGCTGTAGGTCGCTTCAGAAAGCAAATATAGACAGACTCTAAAGTAGATTCGAAAAAGCTGATTAGTCAAATTCAGGATGCCAATTTTCTTTGTAGTTGTTGGAACAAGACGACTCTCTGCCACACATATCCTATAAAAGTGCTATTACTGGTACAACACACCGTAGTTTAGCCAATTACAAAAAATAAGGCAATTAAAAAGACGATATTTTTAGGTTACCTGTAGCTCTCCATAATTGGACTAGCAGCTTCCTCATAGTAAGAAGTTCCTTCTGCTTTACGCCTTCTTGTCCTCGATTTGTTAGAATCCGCCTAAAAGACATAAAAGAAAACAGGTCAACTACTCTAATTCAAACCGCTTTAGCAAGTCGACGCAGATCGCTGCAAATAACATACAATATAGGCATAAACCAGTTGGCGTCTAAAATGGATAAAAAATGGAAAACGGGCATGGAAGATGCAAGAATATACCCTTCTCCTTCTGTAAAATTTCCTTGTTGAACAGTTGCAGGATCTAAAGACTCTAGACTGAAAATGGAAAAGTGGAAGGTTACCAGCCATACAATTTTTCTAAGTTATTAATGAATTGGCTAAATAAACCAAAAAATTTCGGAATTAATAGACACACAGCGAAGAGCAGTTAGCCATGTACTTTGGTGCGCAAATGTCGTGTAACCAAGTGGAAACCAAACTCACATTCGTTTGAGCTATGCACGCCCCATGCCAATCTGCCAAGCTTATGAGATGCAGCGTTTGAACATGTAGAATGATGATATCGTCAAAAGCCCAATCCATCGCATTACGATTTTGATAGACTTCTGAAAATTTCTAATGCACTAAAAAGTTATACGACAAGAAAAGAGGTGCGTAAATAGCAATAGTGACTGACCTCCTGGATTTTCCACCTAAACTCCAATCTAACTGTGCAAATGAGTCAGCAATAATAAAGTATCAACCTGCAGGAATCTACATTTACTATGAGAATCCTTCAAAGAAAGAAGATTAGCTGCTGCTTCTGCATCTTGCAAATTCTCTGCCTGCAGGAGATCCGATAGCTGATCGTAATATTCGTAGAAGTTTGTGAATTCCATGAAATGCCTGAAAAATTAACAATATTGCATGAGATAACGAAGATGCAAAAAAGAATGGCGAATAACTGAAGCTTACATAAAAATATGCACTTGGACTGCGTCCGCGAGTGCATAACCCTTAAGAAAGGCCACGGCTACTAGTTATAAAGATTCGAGTACTACTGTATTATACCCCCCCCGCAGCGGGGCCTCCTAGGGGATTCATCACAACGAACCTATACATGCACCCTTCCGGATGATGCGGCATTGCCGCAGCGGAGCCTCCTAGTGCCAAACACTATATTTGGATACGGTATGCACCAATCTAATAGTTCGCCTAACAATTTTCAGGCCATTTTGCAAACAAGAAGCATGCGTGACTGAAAAATTGTTAGAGAGCAAATATTTTGCTTTCAAATATTCGTCTTCTTTCCGCCTTTTGGCGTTCGCCGAAAAGAATCTTTGTTCAAAAAGGATTTATTTCACTCACTTTGTCAAAAATTTTATTAATTTTGCCCTGTCCCAATAATTATCCAATAGTGACAACAAAATGATCGAGGAGAAAGGCTACCGTTCAACCATTCTTAGCCGACTGAAAACTCGTGACCAACAATGTGCTCAGTTCAGTCGGGTTTTTGCTTCTTGTAAGCATCTCCCTCATCTTTTTTTTTCTCAACAAATCAGCTGATTTCGTTTTTAAATTTCAGACGAAGCTTTATCTGAGTCTTTCAATCACCTGCTTACCACAAGCAACAAAGGAGTACTTAGGAAACGCTCCACTACGGAAGGGTATCTGGTCTTATAGAAAATGTAGGGTAGGCCAATTTTTTTGTACATTTTGTTTTGACCATCATGGCAGATACTAAATAAGGGCGGATGGGACACGTATTTGGTGGCAGTTACATTTTTGAGAGGCAATTACATTTGCATATTGACACCGTGTATAATTTTAGTTGGGGTCTGTTTTCCTTTCTTGTATCTTGTATTAGTATCTGTGGAAATATACCTGCTCTGTTTAGCAATATGACACGTAGGCAGTTAGTCTCGAAATTTGAAGAAATTGATGTTGAAGCTATTTATCTGAATTATCTGTTCGAATTTACTGTTGATGATGCAATATACTTTCTGGCCAACACAAAACTCTTGAGCAAATTGCTAAGATTTATGCTTAGTGATACAATTTATCCGTTTATTTGCATTTACAAAATAAAGTTCCACCTTTGAATATCTTGCACTAAGAGAAGTTACAAAAAATTTCAAAAAATTAACAGTGGGAGACCAGGGCAAAAAAAACGTGCCACTTGTACACTAGTACTATATAAG
>BBSZ01009811.1:0-10677 GCA_000981365.1 Subanguina moxae
TATAGAAAGAGAGGATCGCAGAGCACCTTAATTATCCAACCAATCTCATAATGTAACCATCAGGTAACACAGAATAGAGTGCCTCTGATATAACACTTATTTCGTGATAGCACTTATAAGCTGTAAAATCATCTGACCGCTCTTACAACTTGAAGGAGAGCAGTCTGAGAAAGGACATCATATCTTCTTCTTCCACTTTTAAAAAGCAATGGTGAAGAAGATTTATTTGTATGTGTCTGTGTGTGTGTTTAAAGCAAGTGAACAACAAGAAGAGCAGCTTAATTGCTGGATAAAAAGGAAAAGAAGGTGAGCCTTGACTAGCTGGCTGTTTGTAAGTAGAGTACATAAAAACACTTACTTTTTGCCATAGCTCTGCTGCTTCACACTTCATTTATGAGAGTGAAACACAGCAAGGGGAAGAAGATGAGCTTTGGCGACCAGAGTTTTCAACCCTTGCATTTCTATACTCATTCCTTAATTTTTATTATTTTCAAAAGCTCCAAAATATAAGGCACATGCTGTATTACGTCAAGTGGCACCAGTGCCGCTTTAGAAATAAAAGGTCTATGACAAAGCTGGCGTCATGAAAAAAATTTAGGTTGTTGGATACCCGAAATTTTCGGGCACCCAAAACCCGAAAAAAACCGGGTTTCGGTTCCAATTACCCGAAACCGAAGTACAGTCAAACCTCGATACAACGAATCCCTGAAGACCAGTCAAAATGTTCGTTATATCGATGTTTGACCTAAACGACGCCTACTGCCACAATTAAAAGAAGCCAAAGTGTCTTGCCAATGCAAGTAAAGTGAAGGCAACATTTTATTACATCATTTCTATCACCAAAAAGTAAAATTATTAATCACCGAATGTTATATTAATGCCTTCCTGTGTTATTTCTGCTGTGATCAAGGATCATAACTCATTGTTGTCTTTAGGATTGAAATTCAGAGCCATTTCTAAAATGTTGTTTCTATAATTATTATTTGATTTATATTTGCCTTAACGCCCCGATTTAAAAATTAAATTCAGAGGAGGATGTCTGACAAGGGTATGGGAGTGAAAAGGGATCCCACAACCGCACAAGGAATAAGATGTTAGCAAAAGGATGATCTGAAAAAGATGATTTTTTGAATGTCCTTTTTAAAGTAAATCTTATTGTATCTGAGCAAAACAGTCGTTCAAACCATTCACCAAAGGCCTTGCCAACTTAAAACAAAAATATAGGCAGTTCTGTCGCTCATACCATTCGTACAACACAACTTTACGTTTATACGAATACTTGCTGCAATTGTGTTTCAACCTGGAGATTAAAATCCACAAATGAAACCTGCCCGCACCTGTTCCTAAAATATTTGCTTAATCCCCCACCACATAGATAGATGTTGATGAATCCACAATTTGTTTAGAGTATTAGCACTTAGGGAGGGAAAGAACAATTCGCTGGCTTGCTCCACTTCAACTAGGTCTTCTTGGTATGATTAGTTTAAACCCCTTCATAATTATCCATTAGTCCTAGTATAGTTGAATGTTTTGGCAAGAAGATAAAAAGAAATGAAAAAGTATCTAAAAAACCGAAATTAGCTAATAGGAAGGGAATAAGCTAATAAGTTAGCCTTAAACATGCCAAACTAAAAAAAGCAGGAGTGCTTTTTTTAGGGTTTTCCGTATTTCGTTGTCTCCTTTTCATTCGAATCATTCGACGCTACTCGGTTATGCCCCTCCAAAAATCGATTTTTCCAAAAGTGTCTAGAAACCATTTTTAAAGGGGCATGGTAATCTATGGAAAAAATATTTTTTCAAAAAAAAAGACGCGAACCAGTTAATTCTCGTTTGAATATAAAATTTTCGCGCTTTTCTGTCTTTGTGTGCGTATGCGGTAGAAATTTCTTTTTCCTATTTTTTGTCGCCTTAATTTATTTTTTTGGGTTCTGTTTATGTTTTCAGGTGTGCCAATCAAGCTTTGTGGATGATGTGGCCGAGAAATCTTGAAATCATTAGATAAATTTTTTTAATTTCAATTCGCTGTTCGCCTCTTTATGTTTTTTTTTGTTTCTTTAGTTGACCATCCCAGATGCAATTAAGTACGTTCTCGCCAAATTTCTATTTTATTTGCTCAATAAACACAATCGTCATATTCGTATTGCTTTCCTTGTTCTTCTTTTTCATCATTTTGATAAACAAAGTTGTTTATTTCGTAGTTGTCTACTATTTCAGAGCCATCGTATTCATCATTAGTATCAGGATGTCTCATTTCCACAGTTGCTCTTCTTTCCACTGAAGCGTTAACAGTATTGGATTTCCTCTCAATGTTGCTACTTCTCATTATTTTTTTTTGCTACGATTCTTCCTTTTGACTTTGTAAACACCCTTCTAGTGGTTTGGAATATTCTCTGTCCGCTTTGTTCAACTTTTCTGATTTCATTGAAATAAATTGCAGCGAGGTTGGTACGTGATGTAGAACCTTTTTTTGCACTAAAAATTTTAATAGGTGTAGTGCAGCATAAAAAAATTAGCTGAATAGAATTTTCTTTTGTTTCTACAGTCGACTCTCGGTATAAGAGCACCCCAAAAAGTTGGATCCACAGCTGGGTCCGACCATTTTTTTACTGCAATTTTTGATATCTTTTGCTAATTTTGATATGGATGTTTCTAAGGCAGAAAATCGTGAGGATTCTGAATATGCCAGTCGCTTTTCAAAAAACCAGCATTATTGCAGTCAAAAAAGCCAACTCTCGATATAAGAGCACCTATTTTTCAAAAAGGGTGCTCTTATATCGAGAGTTGGGTCAACTTATTAGCTTATCGACCAATTTCGGTTTATTTAATACTTTTTTATTTCTTTTTCTCTTCTTGCCAAAACATTCAACTATACTAGGACTAATGGATAATTATGAAGGGGTTTACACTAATAATACCAGGAAGACCTAGTTGAAGTGGAGCAAGCCAGCAAATTGCTTTTTTTCCTCCCTACGTACTATTACTCTAAACTAATTGTGGATTTATCAACACCGGTACGCGCTTTTTTTTTTATATTTTCTCCATAGGTTATCATGCTCTTTTAAGTAACGATTTCGCTAAAAAGAGTCAAAAATAATAACTTAGAAAAGAATAAGGGCTGAATTGAGAGGGAAAGGGAGTAATTGGAGCCACTAAGTCGAAGGGCCCTTCACCCGTCTCCCTTACTCAACCAGGGCAAAAAGTGCCTCTAGATGCATTCTCTGATCAGGAATATTGCTCGGATTCATCTCACAGGTAAGTCTGTACGCGCATTTCTAACTCTCAAGCCCCCTTACGGAGGCAAGGGTGGCCCGGGGCTTGGAGTTGAGAGAATAAGGTAGTACCGAATTTTACTGCTTTGAAATGGCCAAAACTCAGGGATTTAAGTTTTTATTTTCAAAAATAAATTCAACTTTTGAAAAAGTAAGATTTTTAACCAAAAAAATGTAAGTGTCAAGTATTTAACACCTCTCAACTAAAAGCTTTGTTTATTAGATAAAACCATAACATACAACATCACTTATCACAATCACATACATACCAAGTCTTCTCAAAGCCATCCGGAATGATGTTTTTTTAGTGTTTTAGGACCTGCAATGTACAAAAAACGTGTTTTTAGGTTTGGGAAGGCAATTTTTGAACAAAAAACAATTGATCAAAAATCGACTTTTTGCCTTGGGGAGCAAGTTAAGCCAACCTAAGAGGGTACCGGAACTTATTTACCTGGGGTGGGGTGTAATGATGTAGGAGGTAGAACGCATTTTTCAAAATTTAAATTTGTGTGTTCCGACTTATCATAAGTAATTTTTATATAAAAAGTCGGTTTTTGGAAAGTCGAACATTTTTATAATGAGACTTCAGGAACTGCATCAAGGTACAGACACGCATGGATCCCAACTAAGCCTTAGGCTTGAGGTAGACCACCGTAATTATTTGGAACAGCTTTGCCGTGCAAGATGATTTGGATGGAAAGAAAACAGCAATTTCCAATAAATGAACGATAAACGGCTTTATTTTACTAAGAGATATTTTCCCCATCTATTCTGTTAACAAAATGTGTTGAAGCGTCATTGAAATATAGTACATAAAAAAATTGCCAGAGAAGCGAATCTATTGCTCTCAGGAGTATGCTTGATATCTTCAGCCGCGAAGGGTCTGAATACCCCTCAATAGTATCTCACATTAAGTGTCTTAGTATCTCATAAAAAAATCTATCTACCTGATCTATTTATTTCAAAATTATTCTTAGGTTCTTCTTCTTTCCCTTGTACCACGCAGAGAATAAAATAAGAAGAAAAGAATGAAGACATAGTCCTCAAAAGGACTGTTGGTGCAGTAAGAAACAATGAAAAATGAAGAGGAATAAATGAAAAGTCATTTAAAATAACGAGTTGCATACCAATAAGGATCTTGATAACCAACAAGAACCAACTGTATTCGTACTCCACTTCAAAAATGCGTAACATTAAACCCACCATTTCGAGTGGTCATACAGCTTTAGTCGATAATTTTCATAATTTTCTTAAAGAGCTGTTTTAAGGAAAACCATCCACGAGGGAAACCCATCATTTGTATCTGGCCGTACAGCTCAGCAAAGTAACGATTTATCTAAAATGGAATAAAATAACAAAATTAGTTGAATAGAGTCTCAACACGAATTGTCGTTCCAAGACCTGTTGGTTGAGTATTAAGAAGGGATGGTGAAGAAGGTTGGGCTCTCGATTATTTTTGTTGATTATTTATTGTTGTTGTGTATTGTACAGTTGCTTATTAAAAGGCTTGTTGATTATTCTATTGCCTTTTGCTCCGTATTCTTATTCAACATAGACTTCCATAGTTTTTATAAGTCATTTTGATAATGCAACTCAGCTCGATTCTCCGAGCAAAATAGAGTCGATCAGTCTAAACTTTTGGAGCCAGCATTTCACTGTGTTAAGCCGTTTCCAAACCAGCACCGATACAACATTGACACAGACCTGAATTAATTAGACATCCAATGTACAAGACTTGAATTTTCTCAGCACCGATCAAAAATGGTCTAGGCATCAAGAATGACAACAACATGACATCGATGCCGCTGCGTCTTTCAATCTTACTTTTATAAATAACTTGCTTTGAAATTCAACAAAAATTTACAATCACGACAAACTACCAAGGCACAGTTACTGAAATTCTCATAGCTCTCACTCTTCCATTTTCACATCGCTTTCTACATTTGCCCACCATTGCAGAGGCCCGAGGCCGGGTTCGACTATGGATGCCTAAAAAATTATGAAGAATCAGATAAATACGATAGATTTATGAAATATAGAATTTATTTAGCTACACATACTTTGATACTAAGAGCTTTAACTGCTTCCGGTGCGCCTGGCTCTACGTTCTCGTAATGCACACTTGAAATTCGAAATCTGAAAAATATCTCATTTGATCGATTTAGAAAGCAGAAATCCAGAACTTAATGACCGTATTCGTTTTCCTGGCTCCATAAGCATTTTGACCACATTTTCGTCGTTACTACACTCCCAATACCAAGTTTGTTCATTTTCGTCGCTGTAAATTACGATAAATTTGAGTTTTTTAAAAGACAATTGACTCACAATTTTGAAACTTTTGGAAATTTGTCAGGCTCAATCTCGATGTCATGGAAGAATAGCATTGAAATGAAAAGACCATCCCGACTTGACCGACTAATAGTTCCTTCCATTATTTCTCCAATCAAAGGTTGGAAGATGACATATCGGAAGACAACTGGCGTGCAAGTATATCCATCACCCGGTAGAATGTAGGAGGCACCCACCTTCTTAAAGTCGTAGAATGAAACACTAAACAAAATTAAGATCAACATAGACAATTCAAATGATCCTACCTACCATAATCCAACATCCGGTATCACCTGAATTATAGAGCTAAATAAAAAATGTACAAATTAATACAATTTATGAAACTTTAATTTTTTAGATAACTCACGAAATTTGCAAATTGCTTGTTGATCTCTTCAATCAGCACAGTTTTCACGTCACGTCCTAAATCACTTGGCGCAATTCTAATAGCATTCTTAAAAGTTGATAGCACGAACATCTGAAATTAAAAAAAAACTTCTACGTAAATGCTCAAATGCACACACCAAAAATCACAAAAACGGAAGCACAATGCCAAAAGGAAGCACAATGCCAAAAAATAATACTTCAACTGTGCCATGGCTTTTCAAAACGTCCAAAAATTCATGTTTTAGCTTCATCAACAGTGTGATGTCAATTAGTCAGTGTAACTGTCAGATGTCATGTCAACTACTCTAGCTATACTAAAGCGCCACTTTCGTGTGAAACATTACATTTTTAGGCATGTTACTGCGATCTTTTTTTTTTATTATTGGAGATGTCCTTAGTAAATAAAAGGAATTTTAAAATAATTTTTATGTTTTGTTGAGTTTTTTTAGGCAAATTCGATGCGCTGAGCACGGTAAGCCAGTCAGAATTGGCGTGTATTGTTGAAAAAAAAATGTTTGAATTTTTTGTCTTGTGAGGAAAACAAATATGCTCATAATATTGACGCCATATACGATTTCAGTTTTATCGGCTCCATACACATCAGTTTCCTTTCCTCGCGCCCCATATACACTGTTGTTTTGCACAACAGTGAGCGGAGCGGCGGAGGCGCTCTACATTAGCTAAACATTAATGTAAGGTCTTAAGATCACAGGCAAAGACTTAAACAGCAGGCGGAAGTGATGCGGCGTTGCCGCAACGGAGCCTCCTGGTGAAAACAGTGGTACATAGTATGAACTGAGCAGCCTGCCACATTAATTCGTAATCCTCAGCAAGCCACCGCATCGTGCTTCTGTTGCTGCATTGAAGATGAACTGCAGCTTTTACCATCACCCTCGGACATTATCAAAAAAAAACCCTACCACCGAAAATGCTTATTAAAAATCCACTTCATTAGCAGTATATTGGGTCAGAGCAGACCTATTTGAGAGCTTTATTAAACAGCAATAATAGAAACAGCAACTTAATCCCAACGATCTCTTCTAATGAGGTCTTTCATTGATTCTTCAATTGTCCTGTGATGCTGCAGCAAATTCCCTACATTAGCTCTCCTTTTCTCGAGCCTTCCATCTGTTGTGTAGCGCTTCTCTTTTCCAGGCATCTTCGCTTGTTTCTCCTCTATTTTTTGTTGTTTCCCAAAAAAAACTATTCACCCTTTGAATGACGCTAAAAAACAACTTACCATTGATCCAATATAGTCCCGTATGTCTTTACATAGGGCCTTTCAGTCTTCTTAAAATATTATTTATATTAAAAGCCCCTATCTAAATTAAAATCCATTTCTTTAAAAAAAACAAACCCCATCCAAGTAAGGATTAGCCAACCATCGCATAGTGACGTACTCCCGCTGAATTGATTTTCGCACTGCGGCAACAGTGGCTTGCTTAACGGGAAGATTTGGCTTCAACCTATAAAAACTTTAGCTGAAGCCAAATTAAAGAGAGAGAGAGAGCAGAAGCAATTACGCCCTGTTTCGAGGAAGCAACGGACCACGGTACCCAACTTCCCAGACACGACGATCCCACTAAAACAAACTGTATAAAATAGAAGCAGTAAAATAAACTGAGCACTTACATGAGATTTATTGAGATTTACAATCTGCTTTCCCAATTGCTTCGACACATGCATTTTATACTCTGAATAATGCTAGTAGTTGAATGTTAAGTTAACACAACAAAGCAAACAAATAAAACTAGCTCTGTGTGCAACAAATTAATCTTTACGATTCACTTTCATAGTCATTTATTGGTCCAAGCAAAAACTTGACAATCTTAACAACAAAATAGCACAAGAGTGCATGAAGATATGCAGAATTTTGACACAACCAGAGATAGACAGACACCAAAGTATAAAAAATGGGTACATGACGAAATTCAACGCAGACAATTCTAGCGGATAAAATTCTATCACGAGAAATTCTAATCTTTAAAACTAATTTATCTCTTTCGTTTTTAGTAAAGACTCTTTATTAGGGTTTTCGACGTGCAATTCATCGATTCTGGACACTTTTTTACATTTTAGCTCCAATTATGTAGTGTTTCTTTTTCCAGCAATATCTTTTTTAAAATTTGATGATGCGTGCTACGCAATGATCAGTCAAGCATTGAATTGAGCTCAGAAAATTTTCAGAATATAGATGTTTGCTTTCGACGTGTGGTCGATGTGAAAAGTCGAAACTCGTCGATTTTTTGAAAAAAGGGTATAGCAAGACTCGACTATATCTGCGTTTTCGCAATTGCAGAGAGATTGAAACACCATTTACAGCAAAGTGAAAAATTGAGTCTAAAAATATTTTACTAAAAAAGCCTTATGCTTTCTTAAAAATTAACTGGAAGATTTGGATTGGAATTGAACAGATTGCTTGAAGAATTATTGATCAAGTATTTTTTTGATAAAAAATATTATGAGTAAATCCTAGGCTGACAAATTGGAAAATATGTTCAAGAAATATGTTCTAAGAGAGAAATGCTAGAAAGTGTGATTGTCAATAAGAGCTCAATCTACTTTTAAATTCCAGTTAGACTTTCTCTTTTAAGTTTTGCTCTCTGACTTAGGAAAGTTGTTCAAATAATGCAATGTAAAGGATTAGTAAAGTGTTTTCTAAAATACTAGAGAAAGTTTAAAAGTTGTTAGAGTGCTTGATTTGATCAACTTATCTAAAGTCAAGGATCATATCCCAAAAGAGTAATTCTACCTAAAATTGAAAAGCAGGCTGAGGTTATCAATGTCAGATTGGTCACTTTTATATTTAGATGACCCGGATCGAGGGATAGAGGCTGTTTTTTTGCTCATGATAAAAAATAATCGTACAGTCGCCTCTCGATATAACGAACCCCTAAATTAAAAAAAAAGTGTTTTTGGCATTGTGTTTTTGGCCTACTTTTTCCGAACAAGTCTTAGGCAAGTTACCACCCAATTTATAGCTAACAATAAGCTACAATTTAAGTGGTAACTTGCTTGGGAGTTGTCTGGAAAAACTAGGTCAAAAACACAATACCAAAACACGATTTTGAATGAAGGGGGGGCAGCTCTATTAGAGAGGGGGCTTTTATTACAGGAAATACAATAATTTAAGAACATTCATTACTTTTTTGTAATTTTTGGCATAGCTTGAATATATAGCCAATTTCCCAAACGTTAATTTGTCAGCTTTTAATTTGTTCAGAACTAAAAAAGAATCTAGTGCTAAAGATAAACTCTTTTCTGTTCACAATGTTTACATCATTCTGGTACCGGCGCTTGCCGCCCTAATTTGCTGTCGATTTTCATTCTGATAGAGCTGCAATCCAGACTTATATTTCTTCAACTCCAATATTAGAAATTTCAGTCCCTGTGTCCATTTAGCGCCGTTACTCATTTCATCTGGGAAATTGATTTGAAGTTGTTCAAAAAATTGCCAGGCTTCTTCGTATGCTCCTCTGTCCACTGCTGCAGATGTAATGCTATTATGAATTATTCAACTCAAATCAAAGAAATATTTTACCGTCCACCACAAAGTTGAGCTTTTTTAAGCAGGACTCAGAAATTTGCCCAGCCATTACTAAGTCTTTTAGTTGGCCAATTTTTAATTGAATGCCCTCTCGCATAGCACCCTGTAATTAAATTTGTTGTATATATATTTTTGGTTATGTCTTACCTGTGGTAAGCGAATTGTGGCTTTGATCAGAAAGCTAACCTAAATTTGAAGATTTCATTGTATATCATTTTAAAAATTTACGCTTTGGATTTAGCTCCCTTTTTATATATTGTTTGATCTCACACTTGATTTAAAACATGTCTGGCACTACACTGCAAAAAAAGGCAGGCTCAAATTTTTGACATCTTTTGCCAATTTTAATATTGACGTATTGTTTCTCAATTTTAAAATTGTCTCTTCGCCATATTGCAATACGATTTTTCACATATCGCATTTTAAAATAACTGTTCAAAACCTTGAAAAAAACAGGTTTGATGCAAGGAAAATATCCGTTAGAGAAAAAAAAATCTACTTTTAAATATTTGCTTCAAACAAAAAAATTTAAATTTGTTTGGTCTCAAAGAGAAAATGCTTTGAAAATCGTGTTGCAACTTGCAAACTGCGATCGTAATTTAATTGCGTATGAGTTATTCACTTTTGCGTCTTTAGAGAGTGCTTGATAATTTAAGCAGTGTGTTTTTATTTAGTTCAATTTGAATTCTAAACAAGATCTCTGAATTTTAATTGCAGTTTCAATCTGTTATGTCACTAAGACAGCAAATGTAGATTTCTATGGAAAATCACTTTTGATTTGTTTGTTAGTTGTATTTACAGTATTCTGAAGCTTCTGTTCCGTGAGAAAGAATCGTCGCATAATGTCGTTCTCTGATTTTGTTGGAAAGTGGAATCTGCTGGAGTCCGAAAACTTTGACAACTATATGAAGCAGATTGGCGTTGGCGTTCTCAAGGTAGCTTATTCGGTCTTCATTGACTGTTATTCATTAAACATTCACTGATTTTAGCGTAAGTTGGCCGCCTCGCTCAAGCCTACGCTCGAAATCACTTCGGACGGTAGCCACTGGAAGGTAGTTTCAACCTCCACGTTCAAGAATCACGTGACGGAGTTCGATATTGACAAGGAGTTCGATGAAGAGACTATTGATGGTCGAAAAATGAAGG
>BBSZ01009816.1:0-20941 GCA_000981365.1 Subanguina moxae
GAATTCTTCGAGGAATTCTTTCCATTGGAAACACAAAATTCTTTCTCCTCCACTTTCTCTTTATGAAGTAAGAAAAAAAAATTATACCAAGTAGACATCCACTTGGTTCGGCTGGTGAATAGACCACCAAGTTTGTTTGATCATCGTATGTTATGTCCTTGGCTGTGTTTTGTCCTCGTTGTATTTTGTCACCAACTCTTTGAAAACGAGGACCACAGTTACCGGTCCAAGTGGTTTACCTATCTTCTAGTGCGTCGTCTTCCTTCCAGATTATTTATGTTGTTTGAGGGCTTCCATAATAGTTTGAGAGCATTTCTAATGTTTGAGTGGTTTCTTTGGGTCTTTTTGATGTGTTTTGGGTGGAATTTTCATAGACAAAGGCGCAAACAAAACGGTAAACTATATAAGTGAGAAGTAAAACAATGTCCACTAAAGCAAGCCTTCTACTGTAAAAAGAAAGAAATGGAGTCAAATGCAGTGTGATTCCAAGTGTGACTGCGATGAAAAATTCAAAACCGTTTGAAGCGTACGTCACAGTCGCAGTCACACTTTTCCGCATCATTACTTGTCCCTTTTACTTGTCCCGCCAATGCTTAAACGTATACGCACCGAACATATAGTATATGTCATATTATATGACTCATATACCGGTTAAAAATATTTTTTATTTTTTCAAAACGATTTCTATGTTTTTAGAAATTTCTTTAAAAATTTCCTGGCTTCTAATTTTTCCAGGAACTTTTACAACTATAGTAAAAAGCAATAAAAGAGGCTGTACACCATAATTTGCGCGAAAATTTGTTACGAGAAATATTTGTTACGCGGTCACTTTGTTACGCCACAAAAAATTACGAATATTCATTTACAGTACTCATTTTTAAAGGATTTTTTCATTTTGAGGCGCCACAGTAGGCAAAAAAAACCTCAAGAATCCAAATATGAAGACAAAATTTCGAGAAGAGGCTTGGTTGCTGAGATATGATCACAGTCAGTCGCAAACTTAGTCTTTATCCTTTTTTTCTCCTAGTTTTGATTATATATCAGCAACTAAACCTCTTCTTGAAATTCGTTTTTCATATTTGGATTCTTGAGGTTTTTTTGCCTACCGGGATGCCTAAAGAAATCCTTTCAAAAAATGAGTGCTGTTAAGGAGTATATGCAAATTTTTGTGGCGTAACAAATGTACCTCGTAACAAATTTACGCGTAAATTATGGTGTACAGCCATAAAAGATTGATCATTTTCATGGCTTTGAAAGTTGACAGGAGAGGTAAAAAATACTGATGAAACAGAATTTAAAAAAGCACAATCTTAAAAATTGTACAAATGGCTCAAATGAATCTATACTACCTTTTCCCATTTTAAATTTTCCAGCAGCGACCGTTTGAACAGCAACAGCATCTACCAGCCATCTTCAACAATGTCTAGCTCGTTTACTTCTTCAGCCCTACCTTCAAGTAGCAGTCGAGGTGTGGCTCCAATCAGGATGTCAATCAGCACCTACAATCCATCTACTGGAGGCCTGCCTAGACGAAGCACTAGCTATGGCTCAGGTGGTCTTTTATTAACCTTTGCTTAAGCTAACCTTTTAATCTCCATTCAGGTCTATCTTATGGGCTCAATGAGAACAGCAATGCTTCTACTGGTAGGAACTATTCATCTGTTTACACAAACAGACCTGCTGGCACTAGCATGTAATTTTTTATTCTAGTTTTTGATTTGAAACATTATTTTACTGTGTATTTTCTATTCAGTTACAACACCTCTGGATATTCTCCTTCTTCCAATTCGGCTACGGATCGCTTTTCTACAGGCCGCAGCAAGACTCCAACCAGCGCTTTCAGTACCGCCACCTCACGGGACCGTGAATACAAATCAATGAGCCGTCTCGGAGACTTGGATGCGACTAGCAAAAAAAATGAAGACTCTGTGGAAAAGACTTTTGAGCAGCTGTATAAGAGGTATGTGTCCCAATCAAGTCCAACCAGTGCAAATGCTCCTGCTGCAGTCTCCAAAGATAGTCGCCCAGGTACTTCTAGAAGTGCTAACAATTCATCTGGGTCAAGCTCATCTTCTGAGCAGAATTCTCGTGAGTGTTTGGTTTAAATGAAAAATAGCTTGCAGTATGCTGTATAACTATATATATAGTATGCTGTATAAAAATAATGAAACTATATATGTAACTGAGAGCATTTGGCAAAAAAAAACTCAAAATCTCATTATGAAATTTTCTGCATAGAGCACCCCACCTCTAATATACGACCCTCCAGAGGTTGATCGCAGAGCGAGAACCCACTTTTTTCTGATTAAAGGCCAGAGGTCTGGCTATATTAAACAAAATATAGTAACTCAGTGACCTATTCGATTTCCATTGTAGGACATCTATTTTTTTTTTAATTTTTCTCTTGTAGCACTGTCCAAGAAGTTCTCCTCGGCTATGGTCACCAAAAAAGAATTAGAAGAAGAAGAACTCGCGTGCGAAGAGGTGAAAGTCGCCAAGCCTGCAAAAGCGCTTACAATTGTTCAACCAAAACCAAAAGTAGTCAAAGTTGAATCGATAGTAGATGCTAGAAAAAGCCTTGTGGTAGCTGAGGATAAAAACTCTCGACCAACAAATACAGTTGTAACAGCCGTAGAAAAAGAGCAGCCATTGCCTACCGTTAGGGGTTAATTTTTATTTTTTCAAAATTAAAGAGCATATAAAATGTCTTCTTCAAAGTTTAGTCAAGGTTGAGCCTCGTGCTCTGAAGCCAGCCACTAGTCAATTGGACAAACTCATCCGAATGGTGGATTTCGACCAGGAGCAGTTCAAAACAACCCTCATGTCCAAGGCTTCTGAGCCTGAAAATCCAGCCAAACAAGCAACTAAAGCTTTAAGTCCTGCTCCAAACAATTCTAATACAGTCATCAAAAGCAGAAGTGGCACTCCCATTCGAAGAAGTCCAAGTCCTTTATCTGTTACTGAAATTAGCAAAGAGAAGTCAAACACACCAGCCAAAGAATTAAGTCCAGCTCCTGCGAAAGAAAAAGAAAATTTTTGTGGCCCTGGGCTAGTTGTGAGCAAAAGTCTTTCTAGGTCAGCATCTCCAGGTGCTAAAGATATGATTCCTATAAGAAGTGAGGAAAAAAGTGCTGCTCCGGAAATAAACAAGAGCAGGAGCAAATCGAGAAGTAGAAGCAAGTCTCCAGCTGTGCAGAAAGATCCCAACTCCACATTCGCCAGCAAAAGAGCTCAAAGAAAAGAAAGAACTATGGAGAATTTAGTGGGAGAACTGGAGCAATTGAAGGCTAACACTGAAGGGGGGGAAGGAACACCTGCAAAAGCTTGCCAACGATTGAAACCACCACTATTGCTGGTTACCCAAGCATCTTTGCCAAACACTCCAATGACCACTAATGCTAATATTGTGTGGCATGATGATAAAAAGAACTCTTCGGTCAATGGACAGAAAGACGAAGAATTTGATGATGAGTATGATGAGGACGAAAGCTACTCCGATGAAGATGAAGAAGGTGTGGTTTTAATTTAGAAACTTATTAAAGGTGGATACTATCAAGTTGACACTGTCAATACAACAATTGATTTTATAAAAAGTATTCCTCAAATACAGCAGTGCACTTTCGACTGCCTTACAACCTGCGATTTTCTGTTGAAATTAAATTTTAAATGTGACGCCTTATATGCGTTAAATTTAGATACTTATACGCTCAAGTGGGACTCCTGCATAGCATAAGTCACATGACATAATTAGCTCCAGTTCTAAAAATTTTTAAACATTCTAAGACACTCCTAGAGTCAAAATATTGGGTAAAGTTCCTTCCATGGGTATGGCTCATAGACGCCTAGATTGATTTTACTCCATTATATTCTGGGAAGCTAGGTGGAAAGATGAAAAAATGGCATTTTAGGGTCAAAAAAGGCGACATTCCGTTCTGCAGAAGCGGTATTTTTTTAATGACGTTTTAACCACGGTAAGAAGAAGGTACCGTCCACTAGAAGATGCCGTGCTATCATCGATTCCAAGGGCTATTCGACCAAGTACCAGGACTCAAACGTGCAGGAAATCTTGGTGTTGTTTTGTTCGAAACTTTCAATGTTTTTGTTTAAATGTTTTGGTGTTGTTTGCTTGGAAGATTACCATTGATAAAGTGATGCGTATGAGTTTTTTTTTGTCCGGCTCGAAAATTAGGTAGCATTGAACGTTGGGCCAAATGATCTTAGAAAAATCACCGAAAAACGGACTTAATAGTATTTTCTAGAAGCTGTGGAGGATACTCGCAGATAAAATTCAAAAAGGTGGTTGAAGGCACCATTTTTTTGAGTTTTAGTCATCGAACCCCAAAATTGGCCGATGCGTACGAGGTTTTGTCCGCGACTGTATGTACAAAAGAAAAAGCTGTAGTCAATTGTAAAAAATTTAGAGATGTCCTCACTATAAACTATCGACGAAATTTTTCTCGAGTCCCATGTACCAACCAAACCAAGTGAACGACACCCAACTAACCCCGAGCACAACTCACCCCGGATGCCAAATTATTTGTTAGTCGTTAATCACTAAACAGTTTAGTGACTAAACCTAGGTAAAAGAGGGTATAAGCTGGGTCTCAGCTAATGTAAGCTAGCCTACACTAAGCCTAAGGCTTAGTTGTATGCCCAGGTGTAGTCTCCGGGGTTTAAAAGTACCAATTACAAGGTTGTCTACATTGATCTACCAAGGCATATGATTTTTTTTTAAATCGATTTTAGCGCTTAGAAATGCTTAGAAGGGTAATTTTACAGGGCCTAAAAGATAATTTCCCCATACCGATTTTTTTTGCAATATGTTAGCACGACCAAATGAAATGTTTGCTTGTATGTGTATACGAATCCAGGACAAGACTAGTTGGACCCGGGACGAGTTGAGTTTTTACCAACCAAGTGGATGTCCACTTGGTTGGTAAATCTTTTTTTTTTTTACTTTTAAGCTCTGAAAACCTTTTTCCTGTACTAATTAGAGCATTCTAAAGAAGGTTTGATAGGGGTGAATTACCGTTTTATAAGGCATTTTTTGATTTTTCGAAATAATTAAAAAGCACCTTATAAAATGGTAATTCAGCCCTGTCAAACCTTTATTAGAATATCCTAAGTAATACAAGAAAAAAGGCTTTAGAGCCTAAAAGTAAAAAAAAATTACATCAAGTAGACATAGTAAGAAAGTTTGATGGCAGATATAACAAGAAGAACATTTAAAATTATAGGAACCTCTACCTGTAGGGTAAATTAACTGTATGGTAATTTACCGTCGCCCCTCTAAAATTACCTTTTAGGAGTGTAATTTTCTTAAAAAAGCATTTCCAGGTAAAAAATACAAAGAAGAATTTATTCCCAACTTTTAGAATTTGAATCCGACTGGGAATATGACACGAGTGTGTGCAAAACCCTTCAACTTTCTCAAAACTCTGGTGAAGGTGGTGAGCCTAAAGGTAAACCTCCAATTCCATTTTTGAATGCAACATTAAATTCAACTAAGCGACATATTTTTAGGCGATTTATATCCAATCGGCATGCAAAATCTTCGCTTCCGTTCAGTAACTCCTGATTATGACAGTGAATTTGAGTTACCATTCATAAAGGAAGAAGAGTCAAGGAATACATCCAGAGGTCGTGTCTCTCAGTCAAATGCGCTTCCACCACCAATCTTCACGGCTTCAGTCAGCTATGATGGAATGGACTCTTGGGATTCTGCCAAAGACTCGCTTACAGATGAAGAAGGCGATAGTTTGTTTAATATTTTTTTCCAACTTATCCAAAAGTGATTTTAGATTGTAGTCTCTATGACCAAAATGGCAGTCGTCTTAGCACTTGTGGTTCGAAAAAAAAGAGACATGCGGATGGGTCTAGCTTGGGTGTCTACTTCAGTCCAGCCTCCTTTAGCAGTGACTCAGAGTATGATGGACATGAGGAGGTTACTCTCACTCTGGTGCAAAAAGCAGCTATGCGGGGATCTGATGAAGAGTATACAAGCTCGGAATACTATGACTCAGATGAGGTTAGATAAAAAAAATCACTTTTACACAAAAAATTTATTGGAAGTTACAAATTGTTCTAAATATTTATTATTTAGTATGATGAAGACGAATCCTATTCCGATGGAAGCGGAGTTGACGACTATGGAGAATTAGAAGAAGAATGCAGCGCACATAGTATTGAAGATGAGCCTTCTGAAGAGGTACGGGACTGTTTAGCACGTAAAATAGTAACTGGTAAAATGTAGTTTACAGCAATACAGAGCAATACACAACTCGGGGTCTTGCATATATTTTTTTCAATTTTCCAATAATCTTTATTCACGAAAAAATAGATGATTGCAAGTTTATCTTTTCAGGAAAATGATGCAAGCATTTTTCTGGCTCTTCCCCCGCCCTCAACATCATCTGTGGAATATCAAGACGAAGTCAAAGAGCCATCTCCAGTACATAGCAGAAAGAGTTGTTTATCGTCTCCAATAATTCCTCAGCTAGTGGAAATGTCAACAATACCTATCCCTCAACCATCTTTATGCGTTTCTGAAAGAGCCAATGTGGAAGAAACCACGGAACTAGAATTAATGGACCTTCCTAAAATCAACGTGACTAGAATTACTGGAATTACCGACATAAACGAAGTGGAAATATTGGATGGAAGCACGAAAGAAGTTCTGCGCACAACTACCTACGCTAAACCTTTGGAAGAGAAGACTTCGGAAGAGAGAACAGCAGCATTTAATGCAACACAAAAGCCTCGTACCGATTTTGCCAAAAAAGCCATTATACAGCCAATAAAGCACGAGACTGTCAAAGTGGCGCAACAGAAAGTGGTGGTTGAAAGGTTGGTAGTTTGGTTATTTATTTATTGATTTTATTGTAACTAAAAACTAAAAGCAAAAATGTCAAAGCCTAAAAAACCGTCGAAATCCTACTTGTTGACGGATATTGCTACAGTAGGGCTTATTAGAGCCTATTAGAGAACAAACGGTAGATTTTTGCGTAGAAAGGACTATTTGCTAAAAACGCTAATTTCACCAAAAAACATTACTGTAAGTTTTTAAAATATGAAGTTTTTTTCCAAAAGTAACGCATCTGTGAGAAAAAAAGGTCGACACTTGACCCTTTATATAGATAATGTTGTCAAAAGAACAAAAAACTAAAAATCAACGAAAATTGGCTCGGCACTCTGTTAATCAAAAACAGCGAAAAAAAGACGAAAATCCTTCATTTCAGATTTTTCTTTTTAATCAATATACTTGACTAATTTTGATTGAGCTCATAATAAAAGACTGACTATTTCGCTTTAATAATAAAACAGCAACCAACAATAGCATCACTTCATCATAGTCAACTCCTGCATGAGTAGTCTATACTTCTTAGCTGAGCATGTGTACAAATGTACAAATGTACAAATGGATCCAAGAAGGCTGAGCAAGGTACCACTTTTTTGTTCAGGCGGCCAGAATAATTAGTTACCCAGTTATTGTCGCTCAGATCTCCAAAATATCGATCAAATGCATCCAAAGCGGCATTTGCCATTGCCACACAGTATGGTGAATTTTCTGCGAAAAAAAAATCTATATTATAGATTCAGTAATTCTACCTCTCAGCAAAAAGGAGTCTTTAAAAAAGAAATTCAAACATATTTGGTTCTTTTGTTAATTTTTTTTGTATGGTTGGCTTCGACTCTTTATTAGGAAGTATAGAATTTGAGGGATCCAATTACGGGTTATACGTAAATGTGAGATAGTGTTCTGGCGGAGGACATTGATCTCTTTCATTTCTCCTTTTAAAAATCTTTTACCTCAAAAGAGATCTGGAAGGAGAAATAAAATAAATCGAAAATACTGCCTAGCATGTCTGCTTATTCCCAGTTTGGATTCTCTGGATTATAAGCCTTACAATGTAGGATGAAGCACATTAATGTCAATTAATGTCAAAATTTCCGAAAAAGCCGAATCTCTTCTAGTTTTTCTTTGAAGACTCTTTTTCATTGGAAATCTAATGTAAAATTTGCACTATGAATGTTAGCAAATTTTTTTTTTCAGCAAACCATCAATCTCTCCTCCTCCATCCTCGCCAACCCCATCATCTGTTGCTATCAACCAAGGCAAGAAAGTGGTCACGGGAAAGGCTCCAGTAGCTGAAAAAGAGAAAGAACTAATGACAACCAGTCTTCAGGTGAATTTTAATGTCGACAAATAAAATTTGATTTTATTTCAAAAAGCCTCTTCATAAAAAATTTTATCAAAAGTTTTGTCGCAGCCATCAGTTTTGCTAACTACAAAATCTGAAGCTAAGTCAAACAACAAAATTGCTGCTACAACGGCAACAAGTTCTACTTCTACTTCCAAACTTCTGACTACTCCTGAACCCAAGAAGGTATATTATTTTTTAGGCAGTCGTGTTACTAAAACAATCATTCTCAGGCATTAGAAGACAAATCTGCCAGCCGAAAATCTCAGCTCAACATGGCTGAAGAAGAGAGGAAGAAAGCTGATGAAATACAAAAGGTATTTCATCATACAAAAAAAAAATATTGGTTGTATTGCAGGAACAGGCCACGCAAAAGGCTCGAAGATTAGGTGCTGTAAGCGCAATGATGGAGCGATTTAAAGAGCCAGAAATCAAAGAAGAGCCGATCACGTGAGTAGATTGTGTTTAAACCCTTTCCACAAGTAGCAATGTCAAAATCAATATTTTCGAAATCTATTCCCCCTGCAGATTTTGGGTGAGAATTAATGAAAATAGCCTGACAAACTTTAATTTTGGCCGGTACTCACCAGGTTAAACCCTAGCTTTTAAAGGCCTAAATCGGTAGTTGAGTTAATTTTTTGTGCTCTCTTGTAAAGGCTTAGGTCATTTAGTGAACCTATAGAATTAAAAAATATATAAAAAAAAACAATCAAAAATGCAGATTTTCTGATATTTAAAGATAGGGCTGAACCTGGCGAGTAGCTGCTCAACTTAAAGAAATATGGTTGGAAAAGGTTGACACAGTCTCATAAAGTCGACTTTACAAACTAGAATGTTACAGATACAAAAGATCCTCCAGACTGGAACTAAAGGATGATGCTCGCCCCAAAAGAACTTATGCTCCTATAATTAAGCCGGTGATCAATGATGAATTCGACAAACAGGCGATTAATAACAATGACTTTATAAATAACCCATAACTGTATTTTAGATGGCAGAATTGCGTGAGCAAATGAATTCCAAGTCTAATCAGCTGCAAAGTGAATACAAACATCTCAGCCATGGAATCCACTCTAAATCCGATGAGGCCAAGCTAAAAGCTATGGAGAATAAACACAAGGAACGATTGGGTAGTGCGAGCACCGCTTTCAACCAAGCAGAAGTCGAGAAGAAACGCTGGAAAGAGTTGCATGAGTCGGATGTGGAGCGAAAACACAAGAAAGACGAACTGAAGGCCGAGTTGATGCAGTTGGAACAAGAAAAGCTCAAAGTTCAGGTGACTTTTATGTCCTCATTTAACATTCTGGGCTCTATATGAGAAGAGGACAGTTTTTTACCTTAGTAATACACTAAAACGATAAAAAAAACTATTTTCCACACTTTCTCGTCACAGCAAGTATTTTCTGACTCCAGATACTACACTTAGGCAGACAAGTTGTATAATACGACAAAAGTTCCCGACGGATTTTCAAAGGATTATCCTCTACTATTATTATTATTACACTTCTAAAAGCTTAGTATCACTCGATAACCTTTGTCTCCTCTTTCAAATGACGTATCCCAAGCTTATTTCACTCAACAAAATGACCACCATTTGCATTAATACATTTTTGGAGTCTTTTTGGAAAGTCGTCGATGGCTTTCTGAATCATTTCTTGTGGAATAGCGTCCCATTCCTTCACCAGAGAAGCTTTCAGCGCAGCAATCGACTTGTGGGGTTTGGAGCAAGCTTTCAACTGTAGATAAGGCCAGTAGAAGTAGTCCATAACATTGCCATCAGGGAAGTTGGGCGGCCAGTCACCTTTGATAGCTGCATTGTCACCCCAGTGAGAATCAACCTTGATGAAGTCTGAAAAATACTGCTCTATCCAGTTCTGAGTTTCCACAGCTCGATGCGAAGGTGCTCCGTCTTGCTGGACTTCATTTTAAAAACTTCTTCAATGATTTTTCGAACTGACATATCCGAAATTCTAAGCTGGGTGGCTAATTTTCTGGTGGAGTCAGATTTGGAGTTGATGTAGCCTTCCTCATGGTTGTTGCAGTAGCGAATTCTGTCAGCAATCAATTCGATGTTTTCCTCCGTCATAGCAGTCAATGGACGCCCGCTTCTCCACGCCTACCCTACGCCTAAGGCTTAGTTGTAAGCCCAAGTGTAGTACTTGGTTCTTGGGGAGTGGTACTTGGGGACAGAAAACATTTCCCAGTATAACTTCCCAAAAACTGATTTTCTATGACGGAAAGAATCGCAAAATAGCTTTTCTATCATTTTTAGCGTATTAGAAATGCTTAGAAGGGTCTAAAACAACAGGGGACACCAAGCTATAAAAACGTTCTCTTCTCATATAGGGCCTAATTCTGTTTTTGCGATAATTTTATTGCTTTTTTTCAAAAATGTCTCCTACATTTTATTAAAGCACCATACAAGGTGACTTAAGAAATTCGGCAGACTTTAATAGGCCATAAGTTTTGTTCCTGAAACTTTTCCTACACTTTTTTTTTGCATTCGACTTCTCTTGTGTGCCGCAAAAGTTTACAAGTTTAGTTGTTTATCCATACACCAACCAAACCAAGTGGATGTACACTTGGTGTATCTTTTTTATTTTTAAGCTTTGAAAACCTTTTTCCTTTACTAATTAGAGCATTCTAAAGAAGGTTTGACAGGGGTAAATTACCGTTTCATACGCTATTTTTCGATTTTTCAAAAAATTGAAAAAGCACCCTATGTGGTATATCTGATTACCAAGCTCAATGCTGCGTTTGTAGAGCGCGGTGTTAGCTTCAACTAATCTAGGCATCCAGGTTGCATCCCTTGTGGACTTTTAGCAGTGGGCTTGAGTATTTTCTCTTCTTTTCTAATTTTTAGCGATCAATATTTCTTTAATGGAATTGTTTTTCGAAGTGAATAAAATGCATATTTATATAAATATATCATTTAATTTTGAAAATAGTTCATTTTACAGCTAATTATGATTTATTCTTTCAGCACCAAGAAAAGGCGGCGGCTGAGCCCAAGAAAACTATTAGACGAGCCAGAAAAGCAGATCTGGCCCCCAAGGAGGACAAAGCAAACCAACCCAATGGTGTGGATGCCGGCAAAAATATTATTACGAGTAACATTACACGCTTTTTTTGCTGCTAAAAGTGCGGAACGACGCTAAATTTTTTTAAAAATAAATCCCCAAAAGGTAAATTCCCCTAGAACACAGTTCACTATACATTTTGAAACTGTAATTTTCAAAAACTGTAATCCCATCCCACTGCAATTGGTGCTTTAATGGAATTCGAAACTGGAAAAATTCTATTCAAGACAAAATCAAAGTTTCAAAAAGTGTGTAAAACTGTTCTAGAGGAATTTATCGCAGGGCAATTTACTGGAGGGGAATTCTGGAATTCTTTCGGGGAATTCTTGCTTTTTGTGTTTGGCCTGCGCATATGCCCAAAATTCAAAAACATCAGCAGTTTAAAAAGACAAAATTATCATTTTAGATAATTTTAACTTTTTTGACTGACTTTCAACGATAAAAAAGTTTACATTCAGTGTTCACTGTGCAAAATTATTTTTGAGGAACATAAAACTGTTCCACCAAAAATTTTTTAGACATTCATAATTTAATATCGTTTCATGAGTTTTATCTTCGTTTTGGATCCTGCAGAACCGCTTTTCATCATCATTTATTTATCTGAGCGACGACTCGATAAACTGACCAGGAATTAATTAGCTGCCACAACTTGTGATTTTCTGCAAACTTAAGAACATTCTTTCACAATCGATGACCCTTTGGTGTCTTTGACACAGATCGTAATTTTTTTTATAAGATGTACGTGAAAATTTCAAGGAAAGATGCAAGTTGCCCTTAAATATTTTGCGTAAGAGTCACTAAGCTATTCGATATCACTTGAGGAAAAAAACAAGTCTCTAGCTTTAAATCTGGCCCAATCTGGTCCTCCGGATTAAATCTAACCCAACAACATCATCAAGCTTTCAAGGTCAATAAATTTTGACACTTTTCTATTCCTAGAAAGAAGAAACGAAATGAATAAGCACCTGAAAATACTACATATTCTCTGCAAAATATTTTAGCTGCTTCATCTCATCTCACTACTTTGGCTAATGAACCAAGAAAGTCGAGTATTTCTGTCTCGAATGCTTTGGATAAGCTACACAAGAAGGTCTTAAACTTATAAAACAAATCTTTTTTGCTATTTTTATTTTGATCTATATTTAGGCGGACATAGAAGATAACAGTTCCCCAAGCACACAAGAGCTTGGCGGTAAGAGACCCTCAAACCGCAGAATCTCCCTGAACAAAATTGAAGAGTTGATGAACTTTACCAGTCCACCTCCTAGTGCGGCTGCAGTTGCTGGTTTGCCTGCCTCTATTCCCGAAGAGACACAACAGCCAAAGGTTAAAGCAGTCACGTCTGAAGCAGCAGCTGAAAAGGTTTTTAGCTTTGAATAAAAAAAAATATTCAGACTTCGAAATTATCTGTGAAATTATTTAACGATACATTCAAGGCTTTCCATAGGGACACTGCAAAGACATGTTATGGTCATGATGTGTCCTTATAGAGAGCCTCGACTGTAGCTACATTTATTTTTAAACAAATATGGATTATGGAAATTTCGAAAATTACAAATGTGAAAATAAATAAACAGTGGCAGAATTTTTTTTCTGACGGGTTTACTTTAGTAATAATTTTTTGAATTTTCGTAATCTCGGCGAGATCTTTTTCTTTGTTTTGTAGCTAAGATTCTCAGCCTGAGAAATTTTAGAAAATCGAAAGGTACCAAACATTCATAATTGTTCTTTTTTTAATGCTTAGTGTTTACTTTTTTTTAATTTGTTGATTTTACATGCTATTCTCGTCCGAAGAATATGTTAAGTGCAAAAAATGCTTAATCAAAGAGGGCAAAAGTGTCATTAGCTTTTAAAAAGGTTTCGAAGAGAATATATTGTTGATCGATAATAATAAAGTGTTATACAGTCGACTCTCGTTATAACCACCCACCGGAGACCGGCTGAAACAGGCTCGTTATATCGAGAGTCGTTACATCGAAAGTCGTAATAGCGAGGGCCATTTACCAAAAAGTCACTAACAGGTCGTTATATCAAGCGCTACTTTAATGACTTTTACGGACATCAATAGTAAAAGATTTATAATAGTAACCACATCATACACCAAAGAACAATATAATAGCATGCTTCATGCTTTGCACTTCTCAGTTTGAATGGCTTCCCATCGCCTCCTTTGTCCATCGCTCTGAGAATTGCTGTTTTGTCTCACAAAGTTGTTGTAACTATTGAGGGTGCAAAACCGAATTGCTTGCTTAGCTTTTTTAGCTTTTCTCCACTGAAGCTTTGATAATTTGTCTCTTTGTCTCCAAATTAATGACACAACGCTTCTTGTTAGCAGGATTAGACGGTCGGAGTTTCTCTTACGGACTCCTCAAAGTAGACACCTAAGAGAAATTAAATTGCAATAATTTAGCAGAAAAAAAAAGAAATGCGGCATAAAATACAGTAACATTGCTGCAAAAGAGAAAAAAATCGAAATAGAAATGAACAATTTTAGTGTTTAGGCTGTACATTTTGAAAGTTATTGCAAAATTTAGGGGTAGGCGTTATATCGAAAGTCATTCTCTCAATTGAAACTGCACAAAACGGTCGTTATAACGAGAGTCATTATAGCGAGAGTCATTATAGCGAGAGCCGACTGTATACATGTTTGGTATCATTGGATGTGCTAGAGTCTCAGCCACAAAACAACAAAGGTGTTGTCAAGATCGCGGAAATTCAAAAAATTATGGCAAAAATAAACTCCTTAGAAATAATTACGTTACCCTGTACTTTACAACATCATTTAAGGTATGTCGCAAAAGAAAGCGTCATCCCCAGAGGAAAAGGCATATATTTACTCGAAAACCGTTCGATATTGATGAGTTCATGGGTTGGACTGATTGCAACACTTTTGATAAAGTAGATTTTATTTTATTTTTATTAAAAACTTGGTCTTTTTTATTTTCAGATGGATTCCTTCTTTTGTAAAAGTGGCACAGACAAATTTACAGAACAAAAACAGAACCCAGACAAGAAGAAATTCAGGTTGCTGGAGCACCAAAAAACTTGGATCAGCGAGCTTAGGGTTTTTTTTGGGTTTTATATGTTTTTATACTAAATTGTTTTGTTAAGGACATTGACAAATTGTACAAATCTTCGGAACTGCGAGATATTCGGTTATCGGCTGAAGGATAATTACCTGCACACTTCATATTATATTTATATTATGCTTTATGCTATTTAACCTTCTTAAAAGAACATACGCGTGGGTGAATCAAAGAAGGAAGGAAAAAGCAGAATCCTTCTCTTTTGATTTTTATTGGCTTGCTCTATAAGTTTTGTTATATCAGATTGAATAATAAATTAGCAAAAAGTGGATCGAATTAAAATATTTTGTTTATTCCCGACCTTTTTGCGTACAATTATGCCCTTTTGAATTTTATGTGTACTAAAATAGATGTCAATAAAAAAATAATTTTATGTTTTTTACACTTTCAAATTTCTCTCAATCAATTAAAATTTTGTTTGAGTCTTGATTAGCATGAGGAGTCGAATAAATTACCACCAAGCAGGTTTACAATCATTAACTTGGACATTACAGTTGCTGAGATACAATAATAGTTAAAAACAAAAAATTATCAATTTCCAAAGTATCAAAAATATTGGTTTGGTGCATAATTAGCGTCGGTTTCTTGCCAAAAACGTGTTTGTGGCATTGTGTTTTTGACCGATGTTCTGCTGGTGTCTTCTGGGCATATTATATATCAAAATGTAGCTTAGAAAATAGGCTGAATTTTGGTATATAAGATGCCCAAAAGACACCAGTAGAACATCGGTCAAAAACACTGCCACAAACACATTTGTTGGTAAGAAACCGCGGATAATTATGCACCAACCCAATAACATAATGGTTTAAACCAGATGCTATACTATTTTCAAATATGTTTGAAAGTGTGGTTATGGCTGCAGAGTGTGGCTTTCATTGTGACCTTAGAGTGGCGTTTGGCTTCACAGTGTGGCTACACATTGTGACCGTAGCTTAACACGCCAAAAACATTTCATTGAAACAAATAAATCTTTGTAAGCAAGGGTTTGTTTCTGCAACAGCCAATTAATTACTAGTAAACAGAGTGGGATAATAAAAAAAATTATACCTCTAGCCAGTCAACTAGCCAAACCAGATTTGCTCCTCCACTAATTTGCACCATACATGGCTCACAACAGCTCTACAAAGGTGATGTGTCTGACTAATTTAATGCTGGATTTTCTTTCTGCCAAGCCCTTAACAGGCATACAAATCAGCGCAGATTGTCGTTCACCCATTTTCTGTCTTCTGTTTAGGCTTGGCTGATTGATTTTATTTACTTTTATGAAGTTCTGGGAAGAAATGATAAATAGAAGAAAGCTTTCTCCTCACTTTATATACCTTTATTTGAATCTTTTAAATACTTTTCGGATTGATTTGCTTGCATTCAGTTGTGTAGTTGTTCTTCTTATCTTTGTTTTTTTTTGGCTGCTGTTAAAAGAAGCAGTCAGTAATTTTTGAGGCGAACTCTTTTTTGGTTGGTTTTTTGGTTTGTGTGCTGTTTATGCCAAACAGCGTGTCAGTTTTCCAATCCCTTTTTTCAAATTTTCAAACTTTTTAAAGAATTTTGTTGATCTAATAGTACGATTATAAAAGCTGATCCTAGTCTGCTTGTTTTCATATTTTGTTCGTGCTTTGCACTTTCAGTCCTAATTTTCTTCCGCTGTTTCGCCTGTTTTGGTGCGCTTTGTGGTTTTGTCTTTCGATCAGCTAGTCAGCTTCACAGATGAAAGGGTTGCACGGTTTGAACAAGAAAAAAATTTTCGTGGGATGGCTCGATTTCATGCCTATTCCAAAAGAGCCCTCTTCGCGAGTGACATGTATTTGGGAGTCGGCTTTGAGTCTGGAATCGATTGAAACACTCATCCTCTTTTGGATTTGCTCGCTGATTTTGTGATCTTTGAGAAATTTGAACATTTTGCAAAGACTATGAAGACTGGTTAACTGTTCATGGGTGACCTACGCTGGCCTATCCTAGGCCTAAGGGGAGAGGGTATAAGTACCGGAATCCATTTTATCCCTGCCCCAGAAGTAATTATGACTCTAGTTTTCCCCCTTAATCATTATTCTTTTTGTCTGATTGATTTTTTTGCTCTTCATCCTGCCGGTCTTTATTTTAGTAGGCAAACAGATTACTCACGTTTATTGTAGTATTGGTTTCTAATGTAATAGTAGCTTGTCCGCCCACTCTTTGTCTTGATAATGTGTAGCTCTTTTTTGTTGTTGGATAAGTTAGGAGGACTGAGGCGTGGGAAGAATGGATCATTTATATATGTAAACATATGTTGCTGCTCCTCTTCATTGACGTATTTTGCTACTGAGATAATGAAAAAAACAACTCATACGAAAATATTAGGTTGTGTCATAAGTTCTGCCATTTTGCCTTGGTGCACCGTGATGTGTTTTGGCGCAATTTCAAAATTTTATGCTCATTGTTTTTATAACTCAGTCATTCATTTTTGTGGCTTGCGTCTTAATTTCCGTCCTGTTTTATTGTTTTCAAATAGACAGCAATCACATTCGCCATGTTATGCTTGTTCTATTCGATTCGGGCCATAATGGAACTGAAGCGGCAAGCAGAATCTGTGAATTCTATGATGTCGATGCAATCAATGTGCGGACATGCCAAAGGTGGTTTTTCGATTTAAAGGTGGGAAAGAAATTTGGAAGAAATGCGTAGTAGCGGAAGACCAAGCCTTTTCAACGATGATGAACTTCGAACTCTGGTGAAAGCCGACCCTAAGCTGACAGTTCATGAATTGGCTAAACAGAAACTTATCGATCTCGAATGGGAAGTCTTGCCTCATCTGCCGTATTCGCCTGATCTAGCGCCCTCTGATTATCATCTCTTCCGTTCGCTTTAGCATTTTCTTCATGGAAAACAGTATGCAACTGTTCAAGGTTCAGGGCCAGCTGGCTTTGAGTCCACGGGCCGTGAGCC
Organism: Subanguina moxae; assembly: GCA_000981365.1. Classification (NCBI taxonomy): domain Eukaryota; kingdom Metazoa; phylum Nematoda; class Chromadorea; order Rhabditida; family Anguinidae; genus Subanguina; species Subanguina moxae. Next base: position 17,287 of record BBSZ01009816.1, read on the forward strand.
AAGTGGACTCATTCATTTACTACCAGCCATTGTGTCCACCATATAATGAAAAAAAAAAAGTCTAAAAACAATAGGTTTGCTTTTCGGCAATGAAAACTTTAAAGACCTTAACAATCACTTCACTTTCTTGGATATGCCCTTTATCAGCCCACTTATGCATGAATTAGTAACAACCACCAGAGAATAGAAATAGCAAAGAGAATGCTAGCTGGTTGCTGCTGTTCATTGATTGATCACCCCGCCACATAGCTGGCTTGTGGTGGTAGAGGGGGTGTGGCTTAGCCATATCCCCAATCACTTTACTGTTTTTTCTTATTGTTGTTGAATTCCCGAAGAGCATTTTTCCCCTTCTTATTTTTCAATAAAGACTGTCTGCTAATCAGCCAGTTGCTGCATCAATCAATAGCCCCATCTCTTTTTGTGCCTCTTCTTACTTTCATTTTCTTTCAAAATTTGCGTTTGATTTCATTTGTGCATTTTTTAAATGTGTTTACTCTAAAAGGTATTAAAATTGAAGGAATTGCGCCAATTCAAAAACTTGATCCTTTTAAGAGAAAAATTAAAAACTCATATTTCTGTCGACTTGTTCAATTTCTTCCCAGCTTAAATAAGCAAAACAATTAAAAAATAATTGCAGGCTTGTCATCTAACATTCAAGCTTTTGTTTTGTGTTCTAAGTAGCATCTCTTGCTGTACATGATTTTCATTTGTTCCAAGCGATCCTTGCTTGCCTTGCCAAATACAGTCTGTACCTTTTGTTCGGTAAAATTATCAGCCATATCTTAAAAATTCAATGAAATAGACATATATTTTAATGAGACGTAGAAAGGAACAAATTTTTATCAAAGTGAGCATATTTAACTTTTTTAGTCGGAAGCTGAAAATTAGAAGAAAAGAGAAGATGCCAAAGGCCCGTGCAAGATAATGACAACAAAAACAGAGAAGAGATTCAGAATTTATAACCGAAACTGAATTCAAAACAAAAGAGTTAAAAGTAGTTCTCTTAGACGGCAATATTTAACTTATTTTTTCAGAAACTGCTATGGAGCCAAATTGTTGCACTAAAATATGTTTTCCATCCTCATAAACAAATGTCTTAATTATGTGTTGGCAAACTTAAAATCCAATTTCTGAAGGGAAATGTGGATCTTGCCCACGATCGATTACTTGCTCTTTTGTTCTATTGATCTCGCTGTGCACATGTGTTGTGCTCCTCTCTAACTTGCCTGCTTACTTAACCGTGTGTGTCTAGCTAACTGCTGATCCGGAAATAAGGCTTAGCCAGTTAAGTGGCGAAATGGCCAAGGTGTGTGCATTTGAAGTCTTTGTGTCTTTTCCTATGTTTCTATTCAATTTTTATGCATACTTTGTGTATAAATTAAGTTTGAACAACTTTTTAGTAGAAGTATGTGAACTCGTGCTGTGTTCTTTACTTGGAGCGAGATTTCGAGACAAGATTCTTGGCTAAAAAATTTCGAGACTGAGACACATTTTGAAAATCCACCGAGCGAGATCTCGAAAAAAAAATTGATGTTTCGATTTTTATGGCTCAAATTGAAATCCCCCTTCAAATTATTGATTTACACCGTCAAATTGCTTAAACTTGATCATCTCAGCTGTTTTTCAACAACTTTTTTAAATTTTTGTTCAGCATGTAGCCCTGGATATGTTCTTTCTAATGAAATATCATTTGACTCAATGCTGCTGAAAAAGCAGAAAAAAAAAGGTATTTCAATGTATTAAAGACTCATTCCCCCAAAATACCTTTTCTTTTGCTTTTTCAGCAGCATTGAGTCAAATGATATTTCATTAGAAAGAACATATCCAGGGCTACATGCTGAACAAAAATTTAAAAAAGTTGTTGAAAAACAGCTGAGATGATCAAGTTTAAGCAATTTGCCACCCAAATTTTAGCAAGTTGTCATAGGTACAATTTAAGGGGAAAGTTGCCTGAGAGTTGTCTGGAAAACGTAACTCAAAAATAGAATCTCCTTAAAGGCGCTTTTAAATGACTGCAGTGGTTGTCCGAGGGCAAATAGTCTTAGTTTCTGCAAACCCTTTTATACTTTCTTTGACTAAATGTTGGAGTTTTCAAATGAACTTCTATGAGTTTCTGTAGTTCCCTTAAGTTATTAATCGTCTCACAACACTTATAATTGCAATACAGTCGAGTCTCGATTTAGTGTATATTTTTTCCGGTCCCCAGCACCTACACTAAATCGAGACTGTAATTAAAAGCTTGTTTCATAAATGTCAGGATTAATGCATAAAGTAGAAACAAAAAAAAACTTAATTGATTTCAATTTTTAATTAATTTTACTGGTTATTTTTAATGTATATTGCCCAAATACTATTTTGCAATAGCACATGCACATGGAAACTGTTGTGCATATGTTTTGCAGTCCATTGTCTATTTCGACTCTCAATGCATTTATCTAACCATCACATGCAATGCATTTCCACATCTTTTCAATTTCGAGTCTCCACCCAACAGACATGTTTTTGGTGGAAGTGCAACGACAACAACCAGCAGGAGAGTCACGCAAATTGACTCTTCAAATTATGAATACTTGAGAAGTTTTTTGATTTCCTAAAAAATACTACTTTCCAAATTGGAACACATTAGCTGGCAATTTTTGTAAAAAACATTTTTGCACTGAAGAAAAATAGAAATAATGATTGATAATGAAACGAATTTAGATATCACTAATATTTATAAGTCTTCTGTCAGCCAGACTCCTATTTGTCTAACTACTAAATTTCATATGCCTAAATTAATAGTCAACTAAAAAAGATAAGTAACATGACTGTAAATGGCAATTCCAGTGACGACCTCAACAACACACTAAAGTGCCGGATTCAGGTGAGTTTATATTTTTGAGGCTCATAAACGTGTTGATTAATGACGGTTGCTGATCTCAGTATATCAACGATTTGGACCCTTTTCTACAGTCTACCAATAATCTGAACAGAGAGCCACTGAAACCGCTCATCTATCCAATCGCTTTGCACAAACCTATTGCAGAACAGTTGGCTGATATTATAAGGCTTTTGAAGGCACCTCATAAGGTTGGTTCATAAATAATTTATTCTTTCAAAAGTGTCGCGTTCAATGCGATGAGTAAACCCAGATACCAAGAACAATATTGTGTTTATGAGTTGGCTTTATTGTGTTTATGTGTTTGCTTTTGACTAATCTCTGATGTAATCAATATTGTGTTTATGAGTTGGCTATATTGTGTTTATGTGTTGGCTATGCTTTTGACTAATCTCTGATGTAATCAATATTGTGTTTATGAGTTGGCTATATTGTGTTTATGTGTTGGCTATGCTTTTGACTAATCTCTGATGTAATCAATATTGTGTTTATGAGTTGGCTATATTGTGTTTATGTGTTGGCTATGCTTTTGACTAATCTCTGATGTAATCAATATTGTGTTTATGTGTTGGCTATATTGTGTTTATGTGTTTGCTTTTGACTAATCTCTGATGTAATCAATATTGTGTTTATGAGTTGGCTATATTGTGTTTATGTGTTGGCTATGCTTTTGACTAATCTCTGATGTAATCAATATTGTGTTTATGAGTTGGCTATATTGTGTTTATGTGTTGGCTATGCTTTTGACTAATCTCTGATGTAATCAATATTGTGTTT